>PNEQ01001235.1:22045-58570 GCA_003012365.1 Medauroidea extradentata
CTATGGAACAGTTTCCTAATAATGCATAGTTGTAGATTCTGATTTTACTTGGAGTACAAAAATGTTCTTATATTTAATCATAGTAACTGTCCCTAGTCTCGCATGAATGTAAAGGTAGATCATTTCCAGTTAAATTTTAAAACATAATAGTCTCTTTCTCAAAAACTAATATATGTAAGAAAGCATTCACAGACAGCAAGAATAAGAGAGGACATTAAATGCTAAACTATGCACTTCTATCATCCACAGCTGAAACTACTGTAAATAAGCTAACTCTGCTCTCTACATCAAAATATTAACTGAAATATACAACAAGTTCAGAATTAGCACTGAGGAAAAATTCATGTTTCTTCTTTAATTTAATGCAGTGTATCACATTTAACAGATAATGGGATACAAAAAAAAAATCTCTCACATCAGAATTCCACTTTTTTAAAAATTGCACTGGCATTTCTTTTTGCTTTTTTCCTCAACCACAAGTTATTTTTGCTCAAGCACACTCAGCTGGATCTCAAAACTGTGTTTTTCTTAAAAAATGACATTATTTTACTGTACAAATTTCTATTTGCCATAGACTTCAAAACTGGAATCATTACGTGAGGCAGATTTTACTATGCACGATTATGGTATCGTATATTTTTGAGACACAATATATCAAACCATAAAAAACATAAAACTATAAAATAGAATTTTCCAACTTTGTGAATAAATGCTTAATGTATTCATGATCATGAACTATTTTGCAATTTCAAATTTTCATACATTTGATTTCTGCGAAAGATCACACGATAGGAGGTGCGGTACATCTGGCTAAATACATGTTTGCAAAGTTTACAAAAATTGTCATCCAGAATTTTCCTTTTTAATATTTTATACTGACTTTCAGTGCCCCATAAAACGGAGGAGAGAGAACTAATAAAACCTTTGGTAACAAGGTCTAGGGCAATGGTAGGAATGGTATGAGGTGAGGATGGAGAAATGGCAGAATGCAAGAATGGAGGAAATGGAAGACCCATGAGAAAACCTGCCTGCTAATGAAAACATCTATCACAGTTTACACTTACAAAACTCAATACCAAACCTGCTTGGTATTGAACCCTGAACACATTGATAGAAGGTGGGTTATCAGATTATATAAATGAATATACTTTTCACCCCACAAATAGTCTCTGCATCTAGAAAGGGGAAAAAACCTTTCAATCAGTCAAATAAATTACGTCATAAAGTAAAAAAAAAATATCTACTGAGAACAAATTGCACAGTGTTAATGCAGTTCACTGTTATCTGTGATTCAAACAATCTTCTCAATATTATTTGTTAACAACAAAGCACATATAACGTAACAAACATGTTTTCTGAAAGGCTAAGCATAACTTTAATTCATCACCCTGCAGTGATGCTACTCTATAGTTTCTGGTTGTTCCAAAGTCTGACAACACTTAGAATGAGCAACTAAGCTACCTTTCTTATTGAACACTTTACCACAGACCTCACAAATGTTATTTGTTTTCTCTGCTGCGTGCATCTTCTTGTGTGAGCTCAAATACCAATGATAGTGGAAACTCTTACCACACACATCACAACTATATGCCTTCTGGTCACTGTGTAGCTTCATGTGCTTCTGCAGCATGTTGCGTTCAGTGTAACTTTTATTACAGATGTTACATACATGTGACCGTGTGCCTGTGTGAACACGTCTGTGCTTCATCAGCTCAGAATGACGAGTGAACTCCCTTCCGCACTCGGAGCAAGCAAAATGTTCTCCGGAGTGAGTCTTCAAGTGGATGTTCAGGTTCGTCTTCCACTTGAACGACTTGCCACACATGTCGCAAGTGAACGGGGTCTCCTGGGTGTGGACACGATGGTGATCCAGCAAATGTGAGCGGACGCGGAAACTCCTGCCACATGTTGTGCAGGTGAATGGACGCTCGCCAGTGTGAGTCCGCTGGTGTGACTTGAGGTTTCGCTTGTCGTTGAAGGCCCTCCCACAGGTCGGACACGAGTATGGCCGCTCACCTGTGTGCGTCCGGACGTGGCGCTTCAGTTTAGCGTGAACCGTGAACGCTTTGTTGCAGTACTCACAAGAGAACAAACCACTGTGGATTCGCTGATGCAGCGTCAGGTCCCAGCGAACACAAAATTGTTTGCCACACTCTTCGCACACATGTGGTCGGATCTGGGAGTGGGTAACCATGTGTGCATTCAGGTTCGTACGTCTCATGAAAGACTTGGTGCATATTGAACATGGGAAAGGCTTCTTTGGTTTATTATCTGCAACTTCATCATTCTCTTCAATACCGCTTTTAGACCTACGACAAACACAAATGAGTCTTATGACACGGTACAAGTAGCATCATCTTGTGAAAATATAATTTATCAGCACAAATGACGTGTAGCATAACCACACACCTTGTGAAACAGTTGTTTCTTGTAATAACAATTATTGCCACTTGTTTGTCAACTTAACACTATTAAAAGTTTAGATGTGTTGACTAATAAGTTAAAACAAAAAATAAACTACAATATTTTACTGTACCACTAAAACTGCAAAAATTAAATTAGGACTATGTCTTGACTAAAATTTCATAGACTGAGAAAATAATTTTTAGTTTCAGCATAATTGTATGAAAACATTGGCTATCATCCCACAGCTTTGCATGCATATAATACATACTCATAGGAAAGAAGTTGTACTACAACATTTACTGACAGGATTGAAAAGAGTTGTATAAATTACTAGCAATTCGCCAGTGGCTTTGCTTATCTGTAATGCTTGTAGAATATTATCAGGTAATGTATTATGCAGTGATTGGCAATATTCATAAAATAATAATAATAATAATAATAATAAACATGCCAGTGAACACAGAGATTGTATGACATTATGCATTGAAAGAATAATGCAAAATGTAACTCCATATTTCAATTTGCAATAAATAATACTTGCTTTCCACATCATCTGTCTAATGCTTAGCAAGCTAAGATTTCCTTGTGGTAATTAGTTTAGTGTACCTAGTACAGAAACCTTGTGGAATGTTTTCCATGTTAACGTAAGCTTCATTCTGAAACAAGTAACATCTAAATACTGCAAAAGATTAGATAAAAAATTAGGGTTAATGTAAAACCAATTTTATGTCTTTTTACCACTATAGGATAAAATTTCAAAAAATTTTTTAAATATCTCAGTTTAACACATTTGTACATGTATCCAACTGAAGTGAACATTATGATGAAAGCATGTTTGGTTCCAGTTGTGTCACAATTTGTTAAAAGTACATTTAACCACGTTCCTGAGGGGTAAAATTTAAAAAGATTCTGAAAACTAATTTTCAAATATTTTTATAATTTCATCCTGAGGTTGACACGCGCAGTTGTCACAGGGTTTGTCGGAGCGGTGATTCTTAGTGTTAGGATGGGCGCCAGCTGGTCAGTACCGGTTATTCTCTGACCAGCACGAGACTCTTGAAACGTCAGGGTCGGGGTCGACCGCCGGGCTGTACCCTGTGTGCCGCTGTCTGGAGAGAATGATTGTTAGAACCTATTATGGGCTGGTCCACGCAACAACACCTATTGAAAGTGGTTGGAACTGGGTTGTCGGTCACCCAGTACACCATATATATAAGTTCTGTATAGCACATGATAAGCATGGATTCTCCGGATGGAGGAATTGGAATGGGTCGCTACCATCAAAATGGAGCGAGCACCGGGATGAAACAGTGGGCCGCTACCATAGAAATGGAGCGAGCACCAAGGAATAAACAGTGGGTCGCTACCATCGTGATGGAGCAAGCACCATGGCAGAACTGGGCCGCTACCTCGTTAAAGGAGCGAGCACCAGGGCAGGACTGGGCCGCTACCTCGTTAAAGGAGCGAGCACCAGGACAGGACAGTGGGCCGCTACCTCGTTAGAGGAGCGAGCACCAGGACAGGACAGTGGGCCGCTACCTCGTTAGAGGAGCAGGCACCAGGAAGACGAAAGAAGAGGTGAAGGAATTAAACTCAAGCATAGAGATTCAGTCATTTATTCTCCACTGGGTAAAGTGGGGTGAAATTCCTTGACTCGATCGACAAATCTCAAACCCTATATTGTCGAGACTATACATTTCATTTAAGTGCAGTTTAATTTAAACAATGGCACATAAATCATTTGATGTGTGCGTAGCACACCCTCCTACTAGTCCGCCTGCTGCACTGTACTCATTTAGTATGCCCTGCACTCAGTGCGTGTCGTAAATAATAAATATTGCTTTTTAAAATATGTTTCTCTGAATATACTCTTTATTTGCTACAATTTTCAATTGTCTAATAACTGTACCAATGTTTTTCAAAATGTGTATTAATATTTGTCGTTAATTTTCAATCGCCATTATTCAGTTGCATCAGCTATGCTATGTGTATTGTATCCTTCCGCTTGAACATGATGCAACAGGAACACTACTCCCAAGATGAAACATTCCAAAAATTACTAGTAATGTTTTGATATGTGTTGCTGTTTTTCCAGTGTCAGTTTTGTATTGTATCTTATGTAATTTCGTTCTATTTAATGTGTTTGTATCGGAACTACTTTGCACCGCGCGAAGTCACCTCCCCTTGAGGGACTGGCTTGGCGACACAGGACGCCATTTTTCAGTCAGTCGGAATTAGACGCGTCGAGGAGCTAGATGTGTTTTTGTCTACCCGGGTCCTTCATCAGTTTTGCACCAGCCATCTTTAGTTTTCAATAGTTATAATTTAATTTACCGGAACCATTTTTGCTGTTATGACCCGGGGCTCCTCATCGCCTGCCGGCCGTCACGTCCAGGGGCGTAAGTTCACACATTAAGTGTACCACCAGCCCAGTGCTGTTTTTACCGCGTCACCTACTGGAGAGGTTTTGCTCCAGATCCGCTTAGCTGGCATTAGCCTTCTGCGAGTACCAGTCTTTTGCTCATGGTGAGTAAACTTCAAAAAACTATTCACGTCTTTCATTTGCAAGTAGTGTTTTTGGCTCACCCCGTCCCTAGTGACGCTTAACGTAATTTGAGTGTGTTGTGGCGTGGAGACTGGCCCTAACAAGTCCCCGAAGATCCGTCATTTGAGGGTGCAACAATCCACTGGTACATAGCCTGCCCCGTGGTCGTCGGCCTGTCGACCCTGGGATCATCATCAAAAGGGGTTTCCTCCGCGGCTTCCGCCGTGTGCCCTTTCCCCACTATCCATCTCATCTCAGCTCTCCCTGCTAGCCGGTCCACTCCCGTAACTTTGTCACCCATATCCCGTCAGACTCACCTACTGAGTCAGTGTCATCATCTACATGTTCCCCCCTAGCACTCATGTTACATTGAATCATTAAAAGCATTGAAACAGTGTTAAATTAATTAAAAGTATATACAGAAAATACTATGCTAATGAAATACAAACACATGTTAGGAAAAATAATGAGAAAAATGTTTATTTATATTTATACAGTCTGCCACCTATTGGTGGCAATTTAGGATCACTTCATCTTTTCTAGGCTGTGCACCATATATCAGAAAGTCGTTCTTTACAACTCCTGTGGTTGCACTGAACTGTAGTACAGAACAGAAGTTTTGCATGCGATCACAAAATGGACGTGTAAAATAAAGAATGCATTGTGAGATTAAATATTAGCAGAAATTATTTACACTGTTCACTATTTAGAAATTACACACAGTAACATATACACACAGATTTAAACACACAAACTATTTACACATGTCCTGGATGGCTCCTGTGGCCTCGGCATTTGTGTGCATGGCCACAGAAGATGCCGGGAAGGCTATGCTATGTATCAGGCGACACAAAAATGGTAGAAGACGAGGTCAATAAGGACTTAGAGAGAAGCGCCGGATGGTGTCAAGGCGAAATATAACTCTATTTCCGAATGGGTTCAGTAGCTATTGATGGCTTTTTGAGAACACAATTCACATCTTTTCACACTTTTAGGAGTCAAATTTTGACACTTAAAATCAAATTTATAACTTTTTTACAGGTGTCTACTGAGGTGAAAACCATTGCGATATCCCGTTAGGTTTGTTGTCTATCGATAATTGACTAAAAACACATCTTGTTTTTTTTCACCCTTTTTCTGCCCCTTACATGTCAATATAAAAAAAAATTAAAGAAATTGTTTCATAGGTATTTAAATAAGCGTCATTTGTAAGCAAAGCTCATGTCAATATCCAAAAGTGAAATCAGTTTAATATATACCTACAGACATAGTTAATCAAAAACACATTTCACCCTTTTTACCTATTTGGGTTTGAATTTTGAAATATCATTAAAAAGGCACTTGGGGTATTTATGAAAACATCGGCCAGAATAAAAAAGGCACTTCAATTTCTTGTCTGGTTCAATAGATATGAAGTAATAATTGAAAACACATGTGAAATATTTTCAATACCTTACGAATAAAGTTTTGAAAAATCTTGAAATAGTATCTTAGGCATTTGTGTATCCCATTGAAGTCAAAATCATGATACTAGTCAATTGGTTACAAAGTATATAGATGATTTGTTAAACAATCACTTCTCTCCTTTTCACTCCTTAGAGGTCAAATATAAAAATCCTTCAAACTACTTTTTGGATGTTTATACAGTCTTTATTTTGAAGCATAAAACAGTTCTGAATATATAAGGGTTCCAAAGATAATGAAGATTAATTGAAAACACATTTCACGTATTAACACTTTTAAGGGACAAACTTTGAAACATTATAAGTGTCTCTAATTTGCATTTGTATGAGTACCTCATCAAAAAAAAAAATAAGAACAATAGCCTGTTGGGCCGAGCTGTGTTGACGATTCACAGGAAACACATTTCACCCCCTTAGGGATCAAATTTGAAAAATGTCCCTTCATAGTGCTTGCCTACGTCCTAAGAAGAACGCAAATTCAAAATTTCATACTTGTAGGTTCAGCTGTTTGGACTGTTGTTTGATATATCAGTCAGTCTGTATTCTCTTTTATATACATGTCTGCTTTCCAGACTGTTTGCCTTGAACTCCCTGTAGGTTAAGTTAACATACTCTTTGCCTAGAATGCTTTACAAACTAAAGCACAAGAATGGCACATTACAGCATAGACAGTCTTTTGAAGAGTAAAAAGTAACATAATATGTAATTTATTTGAATGTATGTGAATTTTGAAACTTCAATATGTGGACTTTAGTTATTCATGTATACATCATTCTGAAGTAAAAAAAAGCTGTTCGTGTTGTAATGTGTAGGTAGGTATTTACGATTTATTGAAAACTAATGTCACATCTTCCCCCCCCCCCCTCTTTCCAGGAATCTCTAGTCGTTGAGTTCCGGAAAATCCTAAAATTAATTTATTAGCATTTTTGTGTGTGTCTCAGGGATGTGAAAATTACGATAGCCGATTTGTTTCACGCTAAATCAACTGTTCGTCTAAAACACACTTTACCTCTTTAACATAAATAAGGGTACAACTCTTATCAATCCTTACATTATTTTTAGGTATTAAATGCATTAAGTCTAGGTTCGAGATACATTGACAAATAATTAAAACATATTTTTCTTATTTTATTTTCTTAGGTGGTGAATTTGAATATATCCTGAAATTACTTTTATGTACCAGCATTTACGTAATTATCATGGGCTGTGGGTTGATGTATATCAGTCAGTCTTCTCATTTATGTATGCAGATAATCATTAATGCTGTCTGTCCCAGTCTCTTTGCCAGCTTGTAATAATTGTAGCATGTCAGGTAAAGTTGTGAGTATTCTTTAAGAGTACAGGTTCCCATTTATACTGTTTTCCTAATATATTTCTTTACATCCAAAAAAAAAAAAAGAGCAGTTATCGCAAAAACTATTTCATAGTTGTGTTGAAAATTGCATTCACTAAATTTTTCATGACAAAAAATTACATAATTTTGCCAAATTACTGACTTACAGAAATGTCATTTAGTCAATAACAGTACTAAGTACATCAGTATCTGAATATTCAACTGGTTCAATACATAATGATAAATAATCAAAAATACATTTCAATTTTATTTTACCTTAAATGGGTCCAGTTGGAAAAAAATTGTAAAATAGCATTTTTTGTGGGTATTTGTGTAAACATCAACCTGATGCAAAGCGCACTTCAATATCTTCACAGGTAGCTAGGTATCAATAATTGAAAACACATTTCACATTCTTTTGGGTTACGTCCATTACACTACTGTGAGTCCATCAACATGCTGGAATCACAACAGTACTACAGACGCAACATAAAGGGCGCATGCGACACAAAAAATTCTCGTTATTGTGAACACTACTTATAGTTAGTCTGCTGCGCAAAAATACTAAAAATACATAGTTCCTTGCAACTACATGCTAACCACTTGTATGACAGCCATGAAAGTTATATTATTTTATAATTTTTCTGTTTATACGAATTATATTTGTCAGGAGTGTAGGAACTAATATTTTCCAGGGTGGAGGGGGCATACGTGGTGCTAGCATGATTCCTCCCAAAATAATGCGGGAGATCGGTGGTCCTACCCCGGAAAATTTTGGATTTCAAGGTGCAAAATGGTGCTATTTAGGCAGTTTTTAGAAAAGAAACACTGAATAAACCACTGATGGAAATATTAATCCATACATTTTTTGTGTTAAAATTACTTTTTATAGAAGTACTAAACTAATACAACTGTTAAGCGCAGAGCATGTCCACTATAAATTATTTCTATACCAAGAGAATAGACACATATTCAGAAAATATCTTTCATCATTAAAAAACTCCAAACCTAAAGTAATGTATGATGGATTATAAGTAATAATTTACAAAAAAAATATGGCACAGTCTCAAACAATTCAACACACATAAAAATAGAAAACATTCAATAAATTAGAAAGCTATACCTGTCTTTTATCTTGCAAAAATTTTCAAATTATCTGAGGTAGATTATTTAGAAACCTCGCAATTGCCAAATGTTGACTTTCTCTCTGATGGCCTAGAAACAAACTCTTTTAAGAGGTCATGCAATTGAAGTGAAGATAACCTTAAGCCATGAATCTGAGCAACTAATAAGTGATTAAGTCATTCTTGTAACATATTTGCTAGCAAATATGAATTCAAGCGTCTTAAACCACTAAAAAATCTCTCTGAAGAAACTGCAGAGGCTGGTACAGTAAGGATGAGCATTATCAATTTTGTAACTTCTCTCAGCAATATTTGCACCATTGCTAGTTCGTTCTTCAGTTTTCTTGCTACGTGAACTTCTTCAGGGATGACAGCCTTCAACATGAGCAGTTGTGCATGCAATAAGTTTATAATTATTGAAATCAAGTGAATGTTCACCTAACTCTAGCTGCAAATCTTCTGAAGACAGAGGGCTTTGTTTGTTAGAATACAGAATAACATTTTCTAATTTGAGCAGTTTTTTCATTCCAGCTTGATCAACGCTTCTTTTAAGTTCATTTACGAAGTGGTCCACAAATTCATAAAATTCTTTCCTTAATTTTTCTTTGGGTGTGACACTGACTGAGGAGCTTGGGTTGAGTGCATTTACTAACTTGCGAGGTACTGTGATAGTTCTCTTCTCAACTAATTGCTTTAAGTTCAACTTTTTAGAAAGTTCTGCTTCTTCATAAAATTTAAAAATCCTGTTTCAGATCTAAGTTCCATAAGTGTCTGCACAAGTAAATCAACAGCCTTTTCAGCCCCTGCTACACAGAAATTTGGACCTTGCAATACCTTTGCTAACACCTAACAGGGACAAAAAATGTTTATTGCAGCTGTGATGAAATACATTGTTTCCAATTTTTGAACCCTTTTAATATATCTCTTTAGAGCAAATTTTCTGTCCCTTGATGAATTTCCATTCAGAACTTCTTCCGGAGTTTGTTGTATATGTCCCTAGTTCTGTCTGAATCTCTTCAACGAATGTACTTTGACAGCCCATCATGTAGGGCAAAGAGGAAGGAGTAATTTGAATGTTTTATGCCGGCCAATTAGAATTACAGGAACTACCGTCGTTCAAGTTTTGAGCCAGCTATAATATAAGGCGAGAAGTACTCAATTATGTGTATAAATTTTACAATGTTATTCATAATTATATACTGTCATTGTTGATATTTTTTTCTGATACTTATGCACGCTCTGTAAATGTTTGGATAAAATACTTAAATTTAGATAAACGTTTTAGTACGGAAAAACACCAGTAGATCTCTAATGCACATGAGAGCATTTAAATTATTTGTTCATAAAAGTTTCAGCGTAACCTATTTATGCATTTACCTTTAGTTAAATTGTATTTTCAAAATTATTTTTTGTCGATTCCAACTATGCAGAGCAGATGAGTCATATCATTTATTCTATATTTATGATATTGAGTGTTCTTTTGTTAATCCAACGAAAATGATGAATACACATAATTCAAATGAGCCAATTTATGAAGTACACAAAGGAGCAAAAATACTGTGAAATGTAAATAATTTCGCTTTTTTGGTGCTTTCAGAATAAAAGGAATAAATTACAAATTATTTACACTTGTACAAAGATAGCAAGTTGTCAACTTACGCCTGATAACATTATTTGCATGCATAATGGATTCATGTCAAAATTAACTTTAAAAATCTAGCTAGCTTCGCAAGTAAACTACTGCCAAGGTACTTAAAATTTGGCGTTATAAGCATGTTAAAGTACCGCACATAAAAAACAAATGCAAAAGATGGCTGAAAAAGGAAGAAAAATAATTTAAAAACCTGTATAGAACCCACATCTTTGTAGTGATGTCATATTTTCAATTTACCGGTAAATGAATTATTAGTAACATATTGCATCAAAATTTTCTAAACAATGGTAAATTACTTTAGAAAAAATCTCAGTTGTTTAAATTTCAGTTTGTCTGATAAACAATTGCAATAGTAAATTCCACTGGAACATTTCTTGTATTTACTTACCGAAGATAGTGAATAATCTGTTTACATTTACAAAGCACTCACTACACTTCTATTTCAGTTACAAGACACAGTCACACTTTGTCACACTGAACCAGGCGAATGCAGACCATAGAAAAGGGAGGGATGACGCCTGGAGAAAAGGGACGGGGCGATAAAGGAATGCTACTGGGGTGGGATGGTTGCCTCTAGCAGACTTGCAACGTTGCCAAACTCAACCCTCGTCACTATTGTCCATTCTAACAGTCCTAAAACTACCACTCTGCAATGGATTTACCTAGATACAAAATATGTACATTGGAATTCTGACACATTTAGTGTACACGGTAACAAAGATTTTGAGTTTAAAAAAATGTTATACATAGGCGTTAAATACGAAATTAATCGTTAGGCAAAATTAAAAATGGAACATGTGTTTGAGACTACAAGCTGGAGGGGCATTGCCCCTCCTTGTGCAAAGGTGGGGGGCATACGCCCCCTCAGCCCCCCGGGTCCTACGCACCTGATATTTGTGGCATTACTACATGTATAAATAAGAAAAGATTAAGATTTGCTTACAATAACAAACAAAAATATCTGATAAAATATATAAATGCAATTTTCTACTAACTCATTACTTTTACCAACATTTGAGCATAAAATTTAATTCAATTTTTCAGCTTTGCCACATCAGCGACACACATAAAGAAAATACCTTCTATTCAAGTCTCATCCACCATTTTTTGTTATACTGACGTTGCAGACGCCTTGACAACGTGTGGCAGCCAATTATCGTTATTTGTAACACGAACATTGCACCACGCTTGTAGCGCTATTGTGATTCCAGCATGAGTATAGGAACGTTATCACTTTTCAGTTGTCTTTGACACGTTCACGTTTGTTGTTCACTTCTGAGATGATGTTTCAATCTGTAGATTTGGGTTAGGTATTGCATCAGTGATTTTTTTAAGGTTAACAAAGTAGTGTTTGTGAAAAATTTTTAAGTGAGTGCAATACTGTGTTTAAGCATAGGATACAACACTGTCTTTACGAAAGCTTAAAAAAATGCTTTACATAACTCAATAAAGAAATACATAAATTTGAAGATTAAAAAAAACTCTGCAATAACCCATCATGCAGTTCACTTTACACTAGTAAATATTAGAACAGGTTTGATAACTTGTTTATTTTTTACTACAGACATAATTATCGCGAGAAAATAATGAAAATATGAATACTTTAAAATCATTACATTCTGTAAATGTACACAGAAATTGTTTTCGTTAACACATGTTTGTCATTTTCATATAATACTTTTATTGTTTCTATAAAAAATTTACACTACTTTTCAAAACAAAGGTTTCAAAAATTACAAATATATACACTAGAAGCACAGTAACACACATTTGATTCACAAAAAAAATTCAACTTGCAGCAACCATTCCATGGAATATTGTATTCACTTTGAACGGTTCAGGTATACAGCTGGATTCACAACCACATTTAATGTAGGTACGTAGACACACGCACATACATAAGGTTATTGAACTGGATTCAGAAAACCAAAGAATCTAGATGTACTAAAAAGTTTTTTGGGGTTGTAAGTTATTTTATTAATATCTTTTGTTGCAGAAAGTTTGCTGAAATTCAATTTCACAGTCGTTACTGTGATAAAGTTAGACTTTGGGTACAGTACAATTTGCAAAATTTAGATGTTACATTAATGCTATTAAAGTTGGTAGTACGAAATCCCACAATGCAACAAAACAACTGAATGTCGACAGTGAATAGACCTTAGCTGGTAACTTAATGTTTGCCTGCATGTTTTCAGAGATTATATAAATATTGTACATTGTTGTAGTTACATGAAATGCCCTAAAAAGAAATTACTGCTTACGACTACTCTGGAAAGATAAATTCTTTTGGAACTTGGGAAAAAATTAATAAATGTAATTTATAATTAAGTAATAGACAGTGTAGGGGCAAGGCAAAACATTTCTGCTTGAGATTCTTTAAGTACTAATTTCAACACCTGTGAAAATGTGTGCTAATAGTGGACCATGTCCAAAAATTGCTGGAAAAACTAAAAATACATACCAACTGCTTTGACTTATTTGTTGATTTAATGTACTGTATCTACTTCAAGTCACTTTTTTTCCTTTGACAGATAGTTAAGACTGTTGGTATATCAAGGTAGTAAAGTGCCCAATGGGGAACATTCACATTTCATAGAAATGTCTAGAATTCCTCGAGATGCTCTTTTATACACATATGAAAGTAACTATTAACTTTTTATCCCATGAAAATCGGTAGGAATTGAGTTATTTGAGATTAAAAACAGTAATTTAGCCGGGCGTTATCACGTGACCGCGAAACGCTTTCTCACTGTCTGACGTCACACCTTAGTATCTGCATCCGCGCTCCGGCTGCGCTCATGGCAGATAGAAGCTATAAACGATTTGTTTGTCGAACTTGCGGGAAGAAATGGGCTTTTTTTAAAAGCACAAAGTGATAATCTGCCCCGAGTTGATTCTGATATGGTACAAGACTATTTTAATTCCAGTTACGTCATTGAAGAGGAAACGAAATGAATTAAATTACAAAGGCAAGTTACTCATAGTTTTTATCGGTACATTACCGACAAGTAACATAAAACGTACATGTGAGTAGTCATACATAGTACGACAC
This sequence comes from Medauroidea extradentata, assembly GCA_003012365.1. Classification (NCBI taxonomy): domain Eukaryota; kingdom Metazoa; phylum Arthropoda; class Insecta; order Phasmatodea; family Phasmatidae; genus Medauroidea; species Medauroidea extradentata. Next base: position 35,623 of record PNEQ01001235.1, read on the forward strand.
TACTCAAAATGCTGTACTGGTATTAAAAACAATTGCCTCGCAATATAATGAAGTACCAGTACTGAAAGCCATAACCGTTCATGGTTTGCGTTACGGCCGCGCCATTCATGACTGTAGGAATGTTACGTGGAAAACTGAATATTTTACGTGAAAATACGTACTGTGGATGTTGGTTGCCTGTAGTGACATACTGTAAGTCATGTGTGAATGATAAATATTCTGGTTCTTTCAATTACCGTAGGCCTACCTTGAAGTTACGCTACAGTCGCAGGCTACCCCAGCGGCCGCCACGTGAGTACCGTTCTTGCGGTGCGGTGACAGCACTCGACCCATTTAGTATCAAATACAGGCTTCACGAAAATACCTTCCGATATTTACACAGGTTAAAGTATGCAACAAAATAAGACGAAAACCTGTTGTGCACTGTTCACCTAAACTCAATATTAAGGGCGTTTTGACAAGTTAAAGATGAACATTTAAAACCGTATTTTCCAAAAATATGGGAAACTACTCCACATACAAAAACAATATTGTTTGCAATGCTTAATTCTACTGGGATCTTCAAACCAACAGCATATGGTGCTTGATATAGGCGATTCGGGATAAAGTGAGCACTCGAAATAGCCCTGCTAAAGTTCTATTTCCAGCCGACTCGTATCTTTCCGCACGTAACGGCTAACAACGGGCATATCTAACCTCTCTGGACACGCCACTTGATGTTTGCGCGTGTAAAATACATTGTGTAGTCTGTATGAATCGATACAGTTTATTTAAAAAAAATAATTAATAATATAAAATACAATTATATCAATTTCTGTTGAATTTGTTTCTATATTGTTGTATTTAAATAGGAAAATACATGGAACTATATTGAGTAATTTCGCTGCCAACCATACAAGCAGTAAGACAACTATAGTTAATGTTAAATTATATGCAGTAACGGCTAGTGATATTTTTCAAAGGTTAAGTTTTTAGTGCTCACTTTATCCCGAATGACCTACACCTTCCACCTTTTGGAAAATAGCAGAGGTGGCTACCCTCTAATTAAATACAACTGATTTTACCATCAGGTTTTCTCTATATTTGAAGGTGGTTTGTTGAGTAATGTTACCTGTGTAACAAAAAATGTGCTCCTGTTGCAACTGTCTTTTTTAAATAGAATATCTTGCTTGCGTAAAACACAAATTAATTTAAATGAAAATTTTGCTCAATAAACAAACATTTTATAACATGAACAAGTAGGATACTATAACTTTGCGTGGCTGACCCAATGTTGGAGTGTTGTGACCTTTTGGCATTTAAATATTATATATATAAATATATATATATATATATATATACAGTATATATATATTATTGTAAAATGTATCGGCCTATTTTAATTGTTGGTACAAATGTTTTAATCAGGGTTGTATTTGAAATTATTTTGCTTATACTTCAATAGCTCTATGTCTGTAGTACTGATAAAATACTTCCCGTTATATTGTTAAATATTATGTGACCATCTCTACGCTGTCACCAGGACAGAAATGGAATCAAAGAGTGGAAAAGTAAAAACATAAGTATAGAATGAAGCACATACTAGTATGTACAAAATAGAATAAAAACCGACATAGGCCTACCGTATTATGATTTTGCATTACAACAATGTTTTCAATTGTTTTTGAAACACTGATTGGTATGTTCCTTTTCATTTGTGGAGTTCTTTAAATGGTTTGTACATAGCGTGACTTCTGCATTCAATTTCAAACTGTCATTTTCCATGACAAATGAAGAGTATAAAAATTGCCGTTGTTTGACGTACATTGATTCGTGCAGCATTCAGTGTTATAAAGGAGGTGGCCTATTTAAATGAAATTAACAGCGGTGCTATGCAAATATATGGGTAAAATTAACCTAACCAAATTATTGGTAATATTTCTGTCATCTTTTTACACGGTATTTTTTCATTTATGCTTTATTTTCAATGTTGAAATAACAGCATAATGTGCGCCAATATACACGTGTTTTTTTTTTTTTTTTTTTTAATTTATTTGAAATTGTTTTATGGTCAATGAGTGAACTTTAATCAAAAATAAACTACAATAGGCCCACCTAATATAAATACCTACAAATGATTTAAAACTATTTAATCAAGTCATTCCCGTCCGATGTAGGCTGACGTAACTCGCATTTAACGTTAGTCCAAATGACCTCATGATGAAAGGTTTTTAAGAAATTGTGAATTGCATAACACGATTTCAGTTTTTTTTTGTGAAAATAACTATTGCAGAAGTAAAATAAGTTACATTTACTTACTTCAAAATGATATTCATAGATAAAAACAACTGATTTCGGTGAAACATCTTCATACCATCGGCGAATGACGTTGAACCATTTCTTTCGTTTACATGTTTCTTGCGGGACGGTGATGAATATTTTGTCCGGTGTTGCAGTCGAAGTGCTTATGTGTACTGAGGTATTATGCACCATTTAAAGTTTTTATGATGATGTACTTTATTATTTTCCGTTCCCATGACGTTAAACCCTAGCCACTGGGAGTAAACTACCGCCACGACCCATGTAAACACAGGCGGCGGGCGAGCGCGTACTAAGGTATGACGTCACGAGCGGCTCAGGCGCACCAGCCATGTTTTGGCGCACATTCAAACTGCGATATTTTTATTTGGCCATAACTTTCACATTTTTCAACTTAGAGCTGCGATACTTTGTACATATGATATTTGTACCGAACTGGCTGTGAAACAATCGTCAGAAAAAAATGTGAATGTTGCCCATTATATTGTCGAAAGCAATTTTTTTTTGTACTCCCTTCCTTTTTTCTTAGGACCCATGTGTAAAACCTTTAGCTTTTTTCTTAAGTAATACGGACTTCGAGGACTTTGTCGTTTATAACTTGGACGAGCGTAGTAGATGATCAGAGTATCTAAATTTATATATGGCTCAGTGCCATGTGGTGCTTTCTCGTTCCTGTCACGTTAGTTTCCAGTGAAGGAGGGGTAGCAAACATGTAGTTGCTTCGTGGTAAATCACGAACAACAGCTGTGCGCTGTAGAACTGCGCAGTCAGAAACACGCATTGTACACTGTGTTTGTTTTCCCCACTGGGTTAGCGCTCTTAGAAACGTTGAAAATGTGCTGCATTCATGGGTTATTGCTCATTCAGTGTGTGATAATCTGGTCAGTTCAGAGTAACCGAAGCAACAGTCTCCCCCTCTTTTCACGCTTTCTTACCAACTCCTCCTTTCCCCACCACTCCTGTTTGTCGAGTCATGTAGCCACAATTTCCAGGTGCACCAACGGTCTTATTCTCCCTCCCTTCCTATCTTTCCCTTCTTCTCCTCCTCGCACATGTTATCTTTGCATTATGATGTATAGTTAGCACAAATGTGAGCACGTGTGTTCAACTTACATCCACAGCAAAGTTAGCAGCTTTGTTTCACTAGTCTTTTGTTCCCCGGTAGAGTCCGTTGACCGTGTCGGGCGACGTACCGTTCTGGTGGATTGTTTGTCGTCTGCAGTACATTATTTTTGGAGCATGAGTGTTTATTTTTGGGAGAGTTCCACTTCAGCCTCAGGGTCGAGCAGATCATAAAGAATCCCACTCCGGTCGCAGTAGGACGACCATGCCCAGCTGTAACGATGTGACATACACAATTTAACTATTTGTTTACCTTTCTCTTAGTAGTGTAGTGTATAAGAATCATGTAGTGCATGAAGCAAGGGTTCAGTTTGCTCAGTTGTGGCAGCCTGTCCGTCGGTTTCGCTTAGGTATGTAAACCTAGATGGGAGTAAAGGTCATACGGGATAAAGTGAACACTAAAGATTTAACCTTTGAAAAAAATCACTAGCTGTTACTGCATATAAGTCACCATTAATTAGCAACAGTTACTTTACTACTTGTATGGTTGGTAGCGATTCAACGCATGAAGTTCCGTGTATTTTCCTATTTGAATACAACGTTAGTAAATGAACATCACATGAAATCAACCTCTCTGTATTTAATATACTTCAAAACATATATTTATGATCTTATTGACATTTCTACTTACAGTATAATTAGATTCAATTGGTACCAAAATAATGTGATGCTATTGCAGACCTCAGGTCATCTTGTACGTTACAGCTCACAACGCGCTTCAGAATTCCACAGACAGGTGGCATCAGAGTTAGGTTCTTGCCCTTTTTTTCACTGCTTCACCAAGTTGCATAATTTGTGTTTGTCCTATGGCGTATACACACATTCAAAATTATTAGAAATTACTATGAATATCATTGTCAAATTATGTGAAACCATCGGTATTCTGTAAATTATGTTTTACATTTGCCAGCCTAGAAAAAAAAATACTTTTTATTTCACATATTGAGAAAATACATTATTTATTGTTTCTGAAGTGCGTCATCGTAGTTTGTGGGAGTAGAACTGAATGAAACTTGAATTCTTGAATTACGTGTGTCATGTATGTTTTTAGTGGCTGTTTTGAGTTACAAATTCAAATAAAATATGCCTGCATTTACAAGATTCGTAACGGCAATAGTGCATGTTGTATAAATTAGTAGATGGAGAATAACCAGTGTTATGACTAAGGTTACTTTTTATTATATTTTATATTCAGCCTCGTGCATTTAATGAGTAGATATTGTAGCTAAAATTTATCAGAGCAGTTTAATGTAGTTGTAAACATTGCACAACCTTATGTAAATAAAAGCACGTGGCAATATTTATGTTTAAAATCGGCAGAAAGATACAAATTGGCAAAAAATAGAAATTAATCAGGGCTTCTTTGAGTGTTCACTTTATTCCGAATCACCTATAGTTTTTGTTAAGTCACGTACTCTTCTAACAGTTAGCTTTTACCTTCTAAATTATGTAGGCTTTCACTATGAGTATTTCTCTCTTTCTTCTCTTCCCTCTGTTTCCACTAGAAGTGAAAGTTGTCTGTGACTAATTTAAAGTAGCCTAACTCTTAAGGTTGCAGGTTAGAAGTTAACTAACCTGTACTTACTTAATTTTTATTTAGTTTTAAGTAATGTTTTGACAGTAAGAGTTCCCTCATAATTTTAAACTCTGTAAATGAAAGCAGCTTTCCTGTTTGTTACAGTTCAGATAGAAAGTTTGTAACACATTTTAATAAATATTTGTGTTGCATCTGGCAGACATTGTAGCTATTATTTCTATTAATCCTTATCTTCCTTCTTCTCCCCCCTCCCCCCAACTCCCCAGTACCACCATAAATTTTTAGACAAAATTTTAGATTCAAGTGATTGCTCACCTTTAATCAGAAAGGGTTTCTTTATTAATCATTCTCTCTCTTGTCTGCTGTTAGTAGTCTGTCTAGGCTATACCACTGAGCCCAACCTATGCCGCCATGACAATTATTTGGTGGAGGCGCTGGGTGTAAAGAACAAGACATGTGTTCTTCCTTTTCTTTCTACTCTCTTTCTCTCTTTTTTTCTTTTTGCTAGTTTCGCCACGCCTATTTCATTCCGTGTTCCGATCACGCTACTTGATGTGTCGTTTGTATTGTGATTTGGTGTACACAGCGCATGGCATTCATTTTTTTGTAAGTTTGGTGTAATTTGGAGTAATTGAGTAAGTAGTAGTTGTTTTGGTGTAATGTAAGGGTAAATAGGAATTTATGTAATAGTGGCCTATAGACTTTTGTTTGTTTAAGCAGTATTCTTTTCTCTTCTTTTTGGATAGTCAGACAAGTTGTTTGTTGTCACTGTGAGACCAGTGCATGTGAAAAATTTAGTGAGGTATAGCTTTCAAAGGCTTACGTAGTTAGCCTATCCATGATAGGTGCAATAAGGAATGACAGTTTATTTTGTGGTGCAGTATTTTTTTTCCAGACATAATTCTGTAAGTATAGCAGCTGAGTATATATTCAGTTATACAATAAGTTAGAGTACTGAAGTAGGTTTAGTTATTGGGTAACATATGTAACAATATTTCTTTAATGTTCCGCGAGAGAAAACTTAGAAGTCAGACCAAAGCTCTGAAGGAGTTGGAAATAAGTGTCATTAGATCAGCTAAGTCACGTGGATCAAGTAACACACAAAAGCGCTGCTGTAACAGTGGATCAAGTGGTTCTGAACACAGTGAAACATCTGGGACTACTAATTGTAATACAGGTACTGTACTAGAATTTGAAACTGTATTAGACTCTGTAGACATGGAGAATGGACATAGACATGGAGACTGGACAATACTTTATTGACCCTGGCTGTTACTGTGGTAAGAGCACAGAGGATGTAAGGGAATATTTAGAGAATTTTAGTAGGGCAGCCGTAGTAAATTGCTGGGATGACAAAAAGTGTTTTGACACCCCAACTCCCATTTATTTTGACAGTGGGGCAGCAGTCTCTTTGATAGACAATAGGTTAGTACCTGAAAAGTATTGGAAACCGGCCGAATCATAAATTTCTTCAGAAGTTTCAGGGCACTCCCTTTATAAAAAATATTTGTGTTGTGTCTGGAAGACATTTTAGCTATTATTTCTACTAACCCTTCTCTTTAAATTATTGAATTATTTTCGACTGGTATGATCCTATTAATATCATCCCTCCCCAGGCAACCCTCTCAATTCTTAGACAAATTTTTAGATTCAAGTGAGTGCTCACCTTTAATTAGAAAGGGTTTCTTTATTAATCATTCTCTCTCTTTTCTGCTGTTAGTAGTTTATCTGGGCTGTCCCACCGAACCCAGCCTACGCCACATGACAATACAAACATCCAATCTCCACAAATCATTTGGAAGTCTCCCAAACTGATCAGTTTCAAATAAAAAATTTTAATAGTACTACATATTTTGGGCCATACATAAATTTTGCAACTTAACCTAAAATTAGCAAACACCGTAACAATATTAATAGCTGTGAGACTAGAAGTGTTGTCAGGCCTCTGATCTTTGTGATGTTGATCACTGTGAATCAAATTCATGATTTCTACAACAGCTTCATTATTGAAGCGACACTTTATAACAAATTAGCTGTCACTGTACATTTCTGAAGGGTTTCAAACGTCTCTGATAAAACACCTGTGAACATGAGCTTCTAAGGCAATTAAGGCAACTATTTCTTTAAATATTGCATTTCTTCAACAAAACTCATAACCTCTATTTTCAAAACTATAGTAGCTAGGTACACTTTAGCTGCCTAAGTCATGTTCACTTGTGACTTTGCCGGAAAGTCTCTTGTAAAGTTTACTGGTTTACAGTTTCATCTATGAAATGGAAAACTGGGTTTGGTTTATTTGCTCATTGCAAAGTCTACTTTGCCGCAAAGAATCGTTCATAAATTGGATATTAATATTGCAGACAACTTCAAGCAGTTATCAAACATTTTTACAGCTCAGTAATAAAATTATAAAATGAAAATTTCTGGTATTTTCATGAAAATGAAAAAAAGAAATAAAATTTTTGCTAGGCAAATAGCCAATTTTAGGCATCACATACACACTTGGTGCAGATTTTGAATAAACTACAATATTTTTTCTTATGCTCAGCACACTGTACAACAACTTAGCCAGGCGACATTTTTAAAACTGAAAACATTTCAGTATTAGAGTGGGAATACTTATCCATTTGGATTCACGTGAGACGACATAATCTTCTTATGGACTGCAACCAGCTTCACATACAAAATTCAATCATACAAAGCAGAAGAGAACTTCAAGGTCCTACTAAATTTAAATATCAAGGCACAAGAAACTGCCACATGTGATACAACATACGCTACCTATTGCAGTGCAATAGCACAGACTCACAAATATTCTAGTTAGAAACAGACGACAGCAGTTGTATAGGTCATTCACAGTTAAGTGAGCATTTTTAAGGCCATGTCAACAGATACCAACCATAAATTGACGCTGTGTCCGGTGAGAGTGAGGTAGGAATGGAGCTGCGTCGGAATGCTCTGGGCGCCACTCGGTTAAGCGTGTAGCCGGGAACACGAGGCTCGATGGGTCGTGGTCTGATTCTAGGTGTCGTTATTCGTTACTATTCAGAAAGTAGCAAGTGTATTGTTGTCACCTATTTAGATTTAGTAGAGCTGTCTAGTTGTACTATTGAAGACATTTGCTAAGCACTTAAAAGTTGCATTAAGAGGAAAGGGTTGAACTTAAATAAACTAATTGCCATTGGAACTGACAATGCATCAGTCATTGTTGGTGTTAACAATAGCGTGTATACTAAGTTAAAAGTCGATTTGCCAAATTTGCAGTTAATTAGATGTGTATGCCATTCTGTCCAACTAGCAGTTTCCCATGCAGCAGCCGAGTGTCTCCCAAGAAATCTTGAATTTCTAATTAAGCAGACCTACAATTGGTTTGCACATTCTGCATTGCGACAGGCTAACTATAGGGAAATTTATGGTTTAATCAATGATGGAAAGACTCCTCTCAAATTAGTGCAGTTGAGCCAAACTCGTTGGCTATGTATTGAAGCTGCTGTATCGCGTATCACACAGCAATTGGTTGAGCTGCAGAGCCATTTCAATATGTCTCGTTTGAAGGAACGTTGCTACACTGCTGAAATTCTTCCTGAAATGTACAAAGACAAATATAATTATGTTTTTTTGCTTTTCCTGAAACCTATTCTTCGGGAAGTGCAGAGCGTGAATAAGAAGTTTGAGAGTGAAAATAACGACCCAACTAAACTTATTGGTGACCTAATTTTATTTATCAAATCTCTGAGTGACAAGGTGACAATTCCAGGTAGGAAAATAGATTATGCTGAAACCAAAACAGAGGACTACTTAAACCCAAAACCATATTTAGGCTATGAATTTGAAACTGAACTTTCCAAAAGTGGTTTTACAGACATTCAGGCAAAGGAATTGCGTGACAGATGTAATCATTTCATTGTTGGAATAGTGAAAGAGCTAAGATCACGACTTCCTCACAATTTTTGAGTCCTTGAAAAAGTATCACTTTTCACACCAACCGAATGCTTGAGATCTATAAAAGAAAGTATCATAGATGTTGCTAAATTACTTGAATCAAATGCAGAGCGGGTGACTGCCATCGAATATCAATGGAGAAATGTGACAAATATCAGGTGGACAGAAACTAAAGATTCCATAAAATTCTAGTCAGAGGTAAATTCTTACAGGGACTCTGCAGACGAGAATCCATTTCTGGAACTTTCACAGTTAGCATTGTCGTTTCTTACATTGCCCTATTCGAATGCTGCAGTTGAGCGTGTGTTTAGCATGGTAAATGTGACTAAAAATGAAAAGTGCAACAGAATGAAAATTGATACTCTTCATGCAATTTTGTGCGTGAAATTTGGTTTGCAAAGAGAAAAGAAGTGTTGTTATGACTACATCTTTCCTCAAGAAATTATTTAAAAAATAGGAACAGTTCAAGCGTACCAATCTAAGCACGAGGCTTCCACGTCCAAAGGCATTGAAGAGGATAAGGATGAGACGACATGCAGGATTAAGTAAGTCACAATCTTATTTCACTTAAACAGATATCTCTACTGACTGTGTAAGATGACATGATATGTAATTTTTGTGTGAGCCGCAAGTCTGGCACGGTTTTGAACAATATTGTATTCAACATTATAACGTAAATCACGCATTTTCACGGAAATACCGCAGTAAATGATATTTTCTATGAGTGCTAAGCTATGTTTTCTATTTTTTTTAACAGTTCTGAAAATCTGGTGATTTTTACTGATCGATCTGGTGACTTTTTCTAAAAAAAAGTTGGCAACTCTGTAGCGCGTTATTCATCCTGCTTGCCTCACGCGAAGCACATTCAGACCACAACTGAACAACTCGTATTATTTACGTGAATACGGCAACGATTTTTAAACCTTTCAGTACAGCCATTGAGTATTTTTTTTAATTGCGCAAGAACAGTTACAGTATGTCACCATTATAAGCATTTACGCGATACTAATAAAGGTGTGTATCAAAGAACAAACATTAAAAAAAAAAAAGTCTGTATTTTTTAAAATCTCGGAACGCCTACTATGAACGCGAATTTAGAGCCACTCAAAAAGGCAAAGAAATAACTTTTCAAGGTGCTATCATATATAAAATAACGACTGAATTATTCGTTGCTAAAAGTTGTAGGCCTATAGGAAAAATCACGAAACTATGCACAACGCACCAGTTTAATGCTTTGTACTGCGAATAGAGATGAAATGGCTCTCAGCGCGCTGGCTGCAGTCGCTCTTATTGCTCCACTGTCCAGCAAGATGCGAGCATAAAACAAACACCTTATCAGCCCACATGCCGCACACGACGACGTGCCTGTTGTGTTTGCGTCGTGAGCCGTTCTTACTCCGCAGTGCTTTCATAGTTACGTGAAGAGTGATCAATAATACAGCGGAAGTTGTCAAGGTCAAGCCGAGATCACTGCAGCTAGAGAAAAAAAGATGAGATAATGCTGCATTTTTTTTCTTTTACTGACTGTTTTTTTTTTTTTTTGTGCTGTAATGAGGGCGGAGAAAAACCGTCTCTCTTCGACCCCCCATCTCCCTGGGCTATCACAGGACACGGAAACATGGGAGAGTCGCCGAGTGGGAGAGGAAAAACAAACACGTGTGTCTGCTTTGTAGCGAGACAAGACGCAAGTTGGGCTCCATTAACTTGTTCCCCTGACAACACAAAATTTAATCCCAAGTGTTTCATCATTTCGTGCTGTTTTGTGCTGCAAACCAAAAGTTTTGTGCGCAATTCCTTTGGAAATTACAGGCCTTTTGAATCAGGTGTGGGGGGGGGGGGGGGGCAAGTTAATGACTCTCCCCCGACATAAAATATTTCACTGAAAAATTTACAGAGTATTGTACACGTTTTGTGCTGAATTGTGCGCCCAGTCCCGAGTTTTGTGCGCCATTATTGTCAGGTACAGCACTCTTAAATGTACCGTCACTGCAGCACCTCTCCCCGTACGTTGATTTAAACAGAAATTAGTACACGTAATCTAATAGTTTTGTGCTGAATTGTGCGTCTGGTTCAGAGTTTTGTGCGCCATTATTATCAGGTTCAGCACTCTTTAAATGTACCGTCACTGGAGCACATCTCCCTGCATAACGCCGATCTAAACAGAAATTTGTACACGTAATCTACTAGTTTTGTGCTGAATTCTGCACCTGGTCCCGAGTTTTGTGCGCTATTATTATCAGGTACAGCACTCTTCAAATGCTTGAATTCCGTTTAAAGCTGCGTGTGAACGTTCAATTCTGACACTAAAAAATTACAAGGCAGATCGAATTAGTGCAATTTACATGTAGTTGTTTAAAAGGGGTAAAATTGTAATTCGCTTTCCACTTTGGTTCCTCAAGAACATCAGCTGACATATCGTCGGTATACTGCCAAAAGTAATTAAGTCATAGATGCTATTTTGTTTAAAAACACCATTAAATTGTAGATATTAACAAAAATGTGGTAAGTTACTATACTGTGACACAACAGTTTGAAATGACAAATAGACTTTAAACTTGGGTAATTGTCCATGAACATATACACATTCTTAGCATTTTTAAAATTTTACCTCATTTTGACTTAAGTCACTTTTGACAGTAAACCGACGATATATATCTCACTAATTTGAAGTTTGGGGCACCAAATATGTTTCCGTGAAACCTTTACCCACTGAAACTTTGTAATGGCAATAAAGTTCAAGTGAATATTTTGAAAATATATAACTGAGGGCACCGTCACATATGGTTGTGTACAGGGTAAAACCGATGTTTTTCATTCGATTAACCTCTTACCTTAGGTATCTGTAACTACCCCACAACGTCAAATTGGCAGGGCTTTAAATAAGGCCCAGACAAAGTCGCTGTTATTAAGACTGCTTTTCGCATGGACAACTATAGCTACTAATTCTGCTGCAGATTTAGTTCAACTAACAGCTTGGACATTCTAACACTTGACTACTGAAGTACCAATCTTGTGTACAAAGAGGATTTTGAATTAAAGTAAATATTATAAATTACAAATAATACTATGTCTCCAAAACAATATTGAAGATAAAAATGTTTGGTAGCTTCTCACCCTCAGTAAACAATTATCTTTTAAGGCGGCATTGTGTTTAAGTATTACACAGTAATACCCTCATTTTGTGTAAGATATACAGTACGTATCATTATTATTTGTATTTACACAATTATTTTTTAATAATACAGCAGCATATTTAAGTATTATTAATGTGTAAAACTTGTACTCATTTAAGAATAATAAATGTAATGTTTATAGCACACAAGTGTGTTGAATGCTACAGTTTTTTAAGTTTGGTTTTGTGTCTTATTGCATTGAAATACTGTTATAAAAATGCACTGCAATAGAAAGTGAGTTTCGTTGCAAATTATGCTTTAAAATTATTAGTGATAATTTTATAACAACAGTTTTATGTAGTGGTTAGTTGGGGAGTGTAGTAATTTTATAGTGAGTCTCTACACTTTAAATTGTATATATAGTAGTGCGATAATATATGTCGCTGGACTAAATTGTGTTTGTTTAATATAAAATGGTTTTAGTGAAAATTTTTGCAAACACACATTTAAATTACCTGCTGGAACCTTGTCCACTGCAAATCAGTATTTAAATACCAGGATATACCTGAATATTACTTGTGCCATTTTAAAATATTCGGTACCTGTATGCAAACGTAAATTACTAATGAAACCATTTAAATCACTTTCATTACTGCAGTGTTTTCATGACTTGTTACAAGCCTGAATATCACAGTAGGCTACATTATTACACGCATTTGCTAAATATTGATGATGTATACAATAGTTTTTAACACACTTTACGTGTTTCATTTGCTGTATTTTTTGTTAATTCTTAAAGTAAAAATTATTTAATCTTAAACTTGACTGTCAATTACCGCAACAAATGATGTTCACTTATTTCTTTTGGATATTTTATTTTACGGAAATTTTCTAAATTATTTTTGAGATTGTTATATATTTTAAAACAAGTGAAATTAAAATGGTAATTAATTCTTGATTTTCCTTTCTCATTTGTCTATCTTAATGTGGAGGTTTCAACTTTTTGGTACTGGATGAGGCGCATACACCGAAATATTTTTTCGCAAGGGGCTCAAACCTCTAGAATTGATTTCATTACATTTAAATTGCTGACCAAAACTCTCACTCACTCGAAATCACAAAATCAACAAAAATATAAAACTGTCATTTTTATAATATTTAATATGATAAATATCTAAGTCTCTATAATAACAGAATTTCAAAAATTCTCGTGTTTTAAATTAAAAATTAAGTTACTATCCATAAATCTATGTGCAAACATTTACGGACGTTAAAAATATTTTTAAATGAAAACGCGAAAGTAAAGTTTTAACCGCATATTGCTACATAAATAAACATCCACTGATAAAATATCTACCTGGCAAAAAAATCTCATAAATTTTGATGAGTAGTTCAGATTTTACTGACGATTGGGTGTCGTCGGCACGACATCGTACCTTTCCATAGCTTTTAACGCTAAGATATTAAACGCAGGGCTGTGCAAAATAACAACCAACAGCGCTGTTATGATATGGTCATCGCTTCAAGTCCCGTTGAAAAACAAACACGGCACTCTAATTTAGTACTTCGCGCATAGAGTGAGGTGATGTGTTTGAAGGACTCGTTATATTCGACTTATTGCCTTCCCCATTTATGTGTCACGAAAAAGCTACCGTCCACAACTTCTCAGTTATGTATTTGTTGAGGTAATTATAAGAATTCGTTGCCTGTCAGTTGTTACTAAAGTTTGCGCCAGAAATAGAATGATCCCTTGTTTATTTTATAAATGTAATAAGGCTGCAAGACGTAAAATCAATGCATAGGATGCAAGATGTGAAATCAATACATGCTAAGCTAGAAGAATATTAAGTAGAAAAATTTATCTTTAGTTGGCGTTATGAGAGGCAAGGTGCTGCAGTGACGGTACATTTGAAGAGTGCTGTACTTGATAATTATTGCGCACAAAACTCAGGACTAGACTCACAATTCAGCACAAAACTAGTAGATTATGGGTACAAATTTCTGTTCTGATCGGCGTTATGCGGAGAGAGATGTTGCAGTGACGGTACATTTGAAGAGTGCTGTACCTGATAATAATAGCGCACAAAACTCGGGACCAGACACACAATTCAGTACAAAACTAGTAGATTATGTGTACAAATTTCTGTTTAGATTGGCGTTATGCAAGGAGAGGTACTGCTGTGACGGTACATTTGAAGAGTGCTGTACCTGATAATAATGGCGCACAAAACTCGGGACCAGGGGCACAATTCAGCACAAAACTATTACATTACGTATACAAATTTCTGTTTAGATTGGCGTTATGCAAGGAGAGGTACTGCTGTGACGGTACATTTGAAGAGTGTTGTACCTGATAATATTGGTGCACAATACTCGACACTGGGCGCACAATTCAGCACAAAACGTGTACAATACTGTGTAAATTTTTCGGTGATATATTCTATGTCGGGGGAGAGTCATTGACTTGTTCCCCCGATTCAAAAGTCCTGTAACTTCCAAAGGAATTGCGCACAAAACTTTTGGTTTTCGGAACAAAACAGCACAAAACTTTGAAACACTTTGGATTAAATTTTGAGTCGTCGGGGGAACAAGTTAATGGAGCCCGCAAGTTGCACGTGACTGTCAGAGAGTCGGCAGTTGATGCACGCGCACGTAAGCACAATCTGGCTTGTTCGCCGTGCAGGGGGGGGGGGGTGAATGTTTATTGGCTGGCGTGGACAGCTCAAGATGTTTTAGAGACGTGTTTCTTACAGCACAGCATTCACAAAGTAAATTGCAACACAGACAATTTTCCTTACATTTTTGATTTCTTGACGCGAATTTTTCACGGTTCCCAAAGAAGGTTGTAAATTACCATTGCTATGCCACGTCGCGTATCGAACTGCATAGCTGAGATTAGGACACATGGAGGAGTGTGCGAGGGAAGTTCAGGCAGGACGGTGCGTGGAGAAGTGAGGGAGAGCATTAAGAGATAAGGCAGCGTTAGTCATCACGTCTCACATATGTTGGTGTTACGCGGACGGTCTATGCTCCTGGCCCGCGCTTCAACTATATTCCAACCTAAGTTTCTAGCATTTTTAAACAGTTTTTTTTTTGTTTCATAGCTGCATGTTACTGATTTATTGTTTAATGTACGCATAATTATTTTTATTTAACGTTTACTGCAATCTATTTCACTTTGCTTAGCTTTGATAAATTTTTAAAATATTAATTTTTACACGGTTCCTGGAAATTATGTCCTTAGCCGATGTCGTTAGATCCGATGTTGTTAGACCGGGGGTTTACTGTAATACTGTATTAAGTTAACTGGTAAAAGGACGTCATGGTGGCAATAAGAATTTTTGTGTTTCTGGAATAAACAGCCAAAAACATTCATAAATATTTTTAGAGTTTTTACAAACACAATAAACAAACCTCATCATTATTAAATGAAAAAAATTCAAGTAACTTGAAGTTAACACTATAGAGGTTTCACTGTAATTCTAGGTGTATAACTGACATGCAACTGACAATTCCTAGGGCAAGTAAGAGAGCCAGCAGTTTATTATGTGCTGATAACCTCGTAAATAATGCTAAACTATTTACCATACTGCTGTGGCTAAAATACTTCCAAAGAAAACATTAACACTACAGTTGTTATTAGTGTCCTGTGTTTAGTCACATTAATCAGACTAAGTGTTAGGACAAAGATGTTGCTATATGCTTTTGGAACAAAAATGAAATTTGATTTGTACAATTTCAGCATTTACAACAGACATTTTATTAATTAAAAACAGTATAAGTTTACCAAAAAAATATGTAGCTGCCAAATGAGGGGTAGCAGAACTTATATACAACTGAAACCATATCTTGCCTGAAATAAAATCATTTACGAAAAGCAAGTTTATGAGTTCCTCCAAGAAAATAAACTAAATAAAATTTAAAAATTGTCTTTTTTAAAAACAGAAAACAAATAAGTAGTTAAGTTAATGTAATTGTGAAATGGTTAATTTTTTAACAGTGCTGTATTAAATTTCAATTCCAATTAAGGTAACACTACTATGTCGATTAAAAAATTTGCCTGTTCGCAACTATCATAACTCACTGTAAGGGTGAGTGGATTTTTTCAGAACACACTTGATTTGAACCAGACAAACCAGTACAATAATTATAAACAAAACTTAATGGTCACAGATGAAAAAATTGAAATGAAGTACATACTTATCTGTATTCAGCAACACGGTTCCATCTTCAAAACCTTCCTGTGCTGGTTCGTCTTTTCCAGAGAACACTAATTCTTTAGCTGTAATGTTCGCTTCTTCAATAACCTCATTAAGTGTTCTAGGCAAAACTTGAGTTCTAGTAATGACAACCGGTGATGTCGGCTGCACTGTCGTGTACGTGAGCAACTGCTGCAGCTTACCACCTGGGCCATCATGTTGCACAGTCGTGTATTCCACGCCAGGTGTGCTATCGGCAAATGCAGCAGTATCAGTTTTCACCAAGTTACTTTCCTGCTGTGCAGCAAGATCAAACTCACTGTCTTTTGCAGCGATCATCTGCTCAGGCTGCGTCGTGTAGATCAGTGCCTGAGATTTCTCCTGACACACTGCAAGCGGATCAGTGGAATTGGCCAGAGCAAAACTCCTCACTGGAGTGTTCGCCTCTCCATCGATGGTGTATGCGAGTGTCCTACCCCCGTTGATGGCGTGGACCTCACCAGTGTACGCCACAGCTTGCAGTCTTTCTGGGTCAGGCACGTAGATGCCAGGATGAACCACCCTACTGTCCTGTGGTTCCAAGGTGTACATGGCTTGTGACGCATCCAGTGGATCTCTGTACTTGAGCTCCACCATCAAGACAAAGTCCTGACAATCCTCCCGCATCTCCCCGCCGACCTTGCCTAGCACGATCACACCTCCATCATGTTGCACCGCCATCGCACCACCTGCTTCAGAGTCACCCCTGGTCAGCTCCTCCGGCCAACTGCGGCTGGTGCGCATGTTCAATACTGGCAGGGCATCCACCGTCCCACTCACCTTGCTGCAATCTGCATCATCCTATGATATTGAAAAACCATTCCTTGTTGTAAACACAAAAAAGCATTATTTATCATTTTAGTTATAGATAAGCTTTGATCTTTAATTTATTTCAAACAATAGCAAATAACTCTAATATCTTTTAACCAAATGTTTTCAAAAAATTTCAGACTGTGTACAGTCATGCGATACATAATTTTGCCAGAGCGTTTTTTAAAATAATGTACCATTTGTTGGCAAAAAATTATTTTGCTTCATTTTGGCTTATTTTGACAACAAAATTTGTGATATTTCAGGGGCAAAAATCTAAAAATTTGCTTGGTGTATGCAACACAAAAATTCACATACAAATGATGATAAGAAAGTGATAAAACTTTAAGGATGAATTTTTTATGTATACTAACTTGCGTTAAAAATTCTTTTCAAAATCACTGCAAAACTAAAGAGTGAGGTCTTAAGCTTCAATGCATGAATTTGCACGTGACTACACATTTTTGACTGAAATTGGCTGAACTCTTAACTATTTACGCTGCTGTTACATTTGAAATACACAGTGGAATAACTCTGTGTTCAATTATTTCAGTTTCAGTTATGTATTTTCTGATTGCAAATAGTAAAAAAATTCTACTTTATGTAAAAAAACTCATACTTTGACTACTGAACAAGAACAAAGTTTCATAATTTAAAGCACAAAATATTATTAAAGACGTATTACTTCCACCTCAGTGATTATCAGATTTACAATAGACCATAAATAAGATGTTAGCTGATATGTAAGTTACAAGTGTAAAAATTTAATGACGTAGAAGCAAAGTTTAAATTCTGGTCTACACAAAAAAATAATTCTGATAAGAAATTTTAACTACGAATGAAAATACAGCAATGCAGAAGATGTTGATTACGAGTGCAGAAATAATTCTTGGGTCACAAACGTCTGGCACGTGGTCAATAATCAAATGAAGCTTGCTTTCAAGCCTGAATGACGTGATAAGAAGTCCATTGCAATAGTAGAACTGTCAAAGAGTGCAATATTCACAGTTTTGTTTTCATAACGTTTTGTCATTCCTCATAGGACTAAGTTACCCATTTGACTACTGCAATATCTAGCTAAGGTTGTAGTCCAGTGTGAAGTTATGTTATTGATCAGCTGAAAAAATTTATAATACACGTCGAGTTAACCTGCCTAAGAGACCAAGGCACTGGGCTGGCTTTGAGTAATTTTTCGGGTGATGTTAAGTCGTACTGATGGCTCCTTTCGTCTTCGTCCAAAAATTTTCTTTTACTCCTGAGTAAATCATTTACAATCAATCACTTAGTACCGATTGCACAGTCATATTGAGTAAAATCTAAGGACTCTCTTAGTCAAATGTAAGAACATTTCATTGCAGAGACGAAAAGTGAGTGAAATCAAAGGAAAAACTGAAAAAACTTAAGGTGTCCTCAGACCTTCTTTAAAATTTTCTCAAGCTGCAAATCAATCATGGTGGATGTAAATAGAGGTTAGAATGCAGCATGAGAGAGAATATTATCCTTATTTTGAATTTGTTGGTGATATTTTAGAGGAGGAACATAACTATGATGTAAAGGAAAGTTCACAATGGTATATACGTAACAATTTATATTTGTTGTACATTTTCAAACAAAAGTGATTTTGTGTTTTTAATGGCACATTTATTTTCAAAGAAAATTGTTACGTTATAAACAAAATCAATGTCGAGTTTTATCATTTTTCTTTTACATTTTTTTCAAATTTACAGTATGTGAAACACTAAATATAGATCATCAAATTGCTGTCATATAAATGGAAAATAATATACATTTTAGCTGCATTCGCAAGTTGATGCATGAAAATAAATTATTTTTCTCGTGAATATTGTGGCAACACTTCACCTCAACTGAGATATTTCAATTTCCAAACTGTGCAATGTAAACAAAAAATTCTCAGATTTTACTCAAATTCTCCTTAGTTTCACCTTTATCTCAAGATTTTCCTCACTTGACTCTTATTTACTTCATCCTACAACAGATAATATTTAACTAAGCCTGTATCTGTTTACACATAAATTTTCATTGCACTAATTTTGACAAATGTAAAATTTTACATGGACATATTTAAATAGTATGAATCTCAACTGTCTTGAATTTGCTGTATTTTGCATTCAGTTTCATTTTAGTTACACAAAATTTAATTTGTTTCGTACTAATCAATGACATGTAAACAAGAAAAATATAAGTTATCTTGTTTTAATTTTCATTAAGTTACCAATGAATCAACCATGCCACTCAAACAATGGTCACCCTTGAGCCACTCTGAAGATAATCTAGTCGATTCTATCCGAGAGATTTTCGTAAGCATCTTTTATGCCTTAAAATTTTGTAATCCGAATAAATAATTTAAATCTAACCTGCACTGAAGCTGAACTTGATTCACCAGACTTCAGGCCAGGGAATCGTGAGTGTAATATTGAATCAAACTTGAATTCAGCTGCTAGGCACATCTCTATTAGATCTGAACACATTTCCAGCTTCGATGCACATGTTACACACACCTGCTTCGGCTTGCAGTCATCCTCACGAACCTGACAATTAGGACAAACTATTTTTTTTTTGTATACATAAAAAACTTACAACAGAAACATTACGCTACTTCATAAAGAAATAGTATCAACAAATTGCTAAATTGTAGTGGCTACATAATACTGACTATACTATTCCCTGATTTTGCAAGGTATTCCATGCAAACACTGAATTTTTTCAGTTAAGGGAGAACACCAAGGTTTCTGAATGTAAAGAAATTTCTTGTTTAAAAAAAATCTGGGAAGTAGAATAATTGTTTAAATTGACTGACTTGTTTAGAAATGTGTACAAATAAAATGGTGTGTTTTTAGCATAAAATTTTAAAATCGGCCATGCAAATCATGTGATCTGGAAACCAAAAACCAGTATTCCTTGATTCTGAAGTCAATATCCCTCAACAGGGCAGTACTAGAGTTTACATGTTAAGTCAGCAAAATTTGCAGTAAATGTCAAGAACACGTGTAAGTTTAATACAAATATTAGAAAACCTTTGTTAATGTTATTTTATTGTAATAATATATTAAAAACACGTACGGAAAAATTATAAACCACACTTTTAGTAAGAAACCTTAGCAAAAACTTAAATTTTTAATTCCTTTGATTAAACAAAAATTTTAGGGCCTAAAGTAAAAAAAACTAACTATTTTCAGCTAAACATGCCTGTACCGGGTCATAATATACATTTAATACACACTTTACAAACATTTTATACACTTCAGAATCAAGAGAATACGCTTACATTTGTATTTTTGATTCGGAAGCCCCTTTAAATATGTCAAAAACAATGTTTTTTTCCTCCAGAAATATAGTATCCATGTTGCTAAGACATCCTCTTTTGGAGCTGTCAAACAGACCAAAACAAATACATATGATATTACCCAATACAATGTTAAGAAGTGAACTCGCTTTATTCTTACTACAAACAGTTATTTTTCTCGGAAATAGCACTGGCATGGGATGTACAAAAAACTGTACTAGGTTAAAAACAAAGACAATGCCCGGGCTGCCAACTGCAGCACGCGAAAGCATGGACACCATAGATAATTGTGCACTAAAGAAACAACAGACATATTCAAGGAGTATTTTTTTTTTTACCATTTTAAAGTAGACTTTCCAAATCATGGGTGTTCTCCCTTATTGGAAGTTACAACTAGGTAAGTTTACAATAGGCTACACTAAATTTTACAATGCCATAATAGCAACATTTTGGTCTCGATATAGACTACTAAAACTATGGTGAGTCAAATGAGTTCATTATTAAAAATTATATTACAAAAATTTGTTCACAGTTACAGATTCAATTTAGTGCGTGAAAATAAAGTTTTTACCATTTCTACACTTAATTTTTTTTTTTTTTTACTAAAGCAGCTATAAAAATTGCCATCAGAATTCAACAAAGCGCTACAGCAGCACCCATTTACGAGAACATCATGCAAATACAGTAGTAAGTTGGGTATAATTTTTTTTATATTTCAAGTTTTTATGGAAAAATTTTTTAACCAATCCAGACACCTTTTCCCCTTCCTCTATCAAACATACTATTATTATAAGGTACAGTAATTCAAGGTTCTCCACTTGTACTCTTAAAATTTCCAGACAACCTCCAGTTTCTCACTATAATGTGTCAACAGCAAAAAGAACCATGGCCGGTAGTACTCTGCGCATCTCCAATATTCTCCTACCTCACCAACAAGAAATTACAAAACGTGAAGTACTGAAATAAGTTTCCTTAACATAAATAATTACCCCACAGGCCTTTCTATACGTATGTGTCTGCTCCAGAGATTGGCTCCTCCAAACTGTTAAATCACGCATTTCAATCAAGATCTTCCTCTTGGATAGGCATATTTTAAAGTGTAACTTACAATTCCTAAAAAAATTCCATGAATATTTCCTGTTGCAGCGCAAAGTATTGTTCAACTTTTTTGAAAGTCAGGGCAGTTTTCCACGCAGTATAGACTAACATTCGTTTATTTTTCTATGAACAGCACCACAAGTAAAGTTGTCTGCTTTGATTAACTTCCTTGGGTTTTGTTTTCTTCACAATAATTTTGACAGTTGCTCCAGAAACTCCTGTTGTAAGACTCGTCAGTCTGTGATTTTTTTTGTTCTCAGTGATTATGTTCTAAATTATGCACAATCATGTGCTTGGCCCCTTAATGGATTACCTAATTGAAGCACGACTAATTCCTAAAGTAAAACCATTAGAAGCGTTATAAGGCCTACTTATGCAACACGGACTCATATGTATCTGTGCAAAGTGACGCTCACAGACAGCAAGTGGATGCGAGACTAGTCCCCACTCTCTTTTCTTGCAATTTTGTCACGTGACTGACTGCTGACACTTAGGGTTTGTCCAGGATGTTTTGCCCACTGTCCAATTATAGCACTTGATGTTCCTGACTATTCAAAATTCTTCCCGTCCCAGCAATAAATTTTTTCTGACAGTTCCACGTTTTCTCTATGTGCTCTAAAACTTCCTGACAAATTTCAGGATATTCTTATCTGCTCTAAAATTATTTAAAAATCCAATTTCTCCCCTTGAGCTATAAAATTTCCTGACCACTGTTAATTTTCCTCCTGAAATCTAAACATTCCTTAGATTTCTAAAGGTTCCCCTTGAGCTCTAGAAAATTTATAGAGTTACAGGTTTTCCTCACAAAATATAAAATTTTCAGACAACTATAGATTTTTCTTGACGATTCCGGGTTCTCCTTTTGAGCTTTATAATTTCCTTACTTCTTTAAAGTCCCTCTCCCACACACCAAGATCTAGAATTTTTTTCTGACAATCCCAAATTTTTTTCTCTTGAGATCCCAAATTTTCGGACAATTCTCAGTTTTATAGGCCAACTTGTGATTCCAGGCCACAAAACCATCCCTTTACTAAATGGCATAATATAAACAATGAATTAGCTTTATGATTCTGCCATATTTTTTTACTACGCATAATACAAACACTGAACTATGATAACCAAGCCCATTCTGGTTGAGTAGTCATTGTTAAAAATATAGGCTATTATATTTTCCAAAATGCAAGGTGAAGGATTGTAGCCTATTTAGTTTCAGCATGAAATACATGCTATTTTTACTACAAAATTATATAGCAAGGTTGCAACGTTTAAGATAAGCTATTCCTGCATTAATTTTCTTTAATTTTTATATCAATTATCATTGCAGCTATTCTTTCAAAGAAATTTAACTTTGCTTTTCAGCAGCCTAAAGGCTTCTAAACAGTAGGCGCGTTAAATTATACCAGCACTTACTAATATTTTCTCATTTTCTTGACAAGTAAATGTGGTCTGTTGCAAGACTATATTAGTGATCACCCCCCCCCCCCCC
>PNEQ01001236.1:6428-17971 GCA_003012365.1 Medauroidea extradentata
GATCTGCCAGAGGTAAGACATGCATGTAACTCTAGCTGTCACACGTTATCTACGAAGAGTAAGATTTCGCTTCATTAAAGAAATCAGGGGTCGACAAATTGTGTAACATACATAGTAATGCTTACAGGCCGAACGTTTCTCTCCGACATGTGCATTCACATTTTTCAACAGCTTTTCTTTTAACTTTTTTTTTTTTTTTGGAAAATTTTTGCGATTTTTTGACGGTTCCCGAGAGTAGGTTCGTAAAATCGCTACCTTCGCAAAATCCAGGGTTCGTAAAATCGGGGGTCTAGTATACTTTGGTATCTGTATCAGCATCGGCCCAGCCCTAATTGCAAGTGCAAGGCAATGTGTCTATTTAGAAAAGTAACAGCAATAATGTAACATTATGATGAATGCGAGACCAACTGACAGCATGCCCAAATGACACCAGTAAATTGTCCACCTCCAAACCCATTCAGTATTACAGAACGTTTACTTGGTTGTCTTCTGACTTAGTAGCAAGCTCCGATGCCACTGAAAATCCCTCGAATCTCTTGATCCATTTCTCCCATTCCATCAAATGATTCCGTGGTACTATCTGGCACTAGGCTACCATGAGTTTTGCTGTACAGTAACAATAACTCTGCCCCAAATACATGAATGAAAATGATTAAAAGATGCTAGCAAGAAATGAAATTGTACCCAAACTGGATCATTGTAATCATGAAATCAGCATTACAACATAGTATTATTATTTTTCGACTGCACAGTTATAACAATACCACAGTTTTTCTTGTGGCGTTATGTCAAAAGGATAAAACACACCTGTTGAGGGACATGGAAATATGAATATCTATATTACTAATGAAATGTCTGCTATTCCAGCAGACATGTTATACAGAACATGGCGAGAGCTAGAATATTGCTTAGACGTACTCCGTACTACAAGAGGACTCCACATTAAAAATTTATTAAAACCTGTTAATATAAACATCAATATCACAAACTGTGAATATTTAGGTCCCTCCAAGTTAGGGTTAATTTTCCATATGATTTTTTGGACATTCACAGGCAAATTAAGGTCAACAAACCATACTTGACAATGTCTTATTTTGCTGTAGGCACCATTTATATTTTTAAACAAAAAAAAAAGAGTGAATTCTTTTATTTTTAAGGCTTTACTGTTTTTATGTGTTAATTTTAAATGCAACAAGTTTTTTTATATTGATTGCATGTAATGTATAATGTACTGTCATGTTTTAGGTTTGATGACAAATACAATCTCATTCTGAGTTTCAAGAATGGCAAGACAGGTGCAAGAAATGAAGCCACAATGGTGAAGTCTGTAGCAAATTTTTTTGATGAAAATGGCACGTTGATATACGAACTGCTGGAGCCAGAAGTGAGCAAACTTCACAACAGCCTGATGGCAGAGCGCAAGGAAAAGTAGCAGTAGTGCACTGCCTTCTGTCGCACACATGCACAGGCTGTGTTCAAGACATATTTCTGAACTTTTCTGGCTGTGTGGTGTGTTTCTCCGCATGTGAAGTGCACAGCACTGACAAACAACTAACTTTTGCTGTATTGTTTGACAGTCATCACATAACTCTGGCACTGGTTTCATTTACAGTACTTAGATTCCATTGGCTTCATGTCTGTAAGTTACGTATTAGAATAAAAGCTCAAATTATTAATATTTATGTCTGTACGAAGAGTGCTCAATAATTTCTTTGTAACGAAATACGGATTACAAATGCTAATTTATATTATGTTCTTACGTAGCATTATATATGTATGCAGATATTTATACCTAGACACATACACAAAAATAAGTACAGTACTGTGTGAATATAATTCAAGTAGCAAATATTTTGATATAATATTATTCCCGTGCTGCATACTCATTCAAAAACCGTTTGTTTGGGGGTTTACTTTAAAGGGCACACTTATACATATGGATGTATTTCTGCAGGTGATGCGTGTTAGGGAAAACAACCATGTATTTGTACTGATAATTCAGTGGATCTCATTTGTTTTCATCACAATTTGCTCAGAATTTTAAAGCGGAGGAGAAATACTGCAAACTGAAGTTGAATACAAATTTATTTATTTGTACTGTACTGTTTTTATAATACTCTGTTAAACACTTCAGCATTTCACTGGTACAAATATATTAAGTTAGTGAAAAGTTTTGAAGTTATAAGATTCTGTGGTATATAGAAGTTAACTTAAAAT
Source organism: Medauroidea extradentata (assembly GCA_003012365.1). Taxonomy (NCBI): domain Eukaryota; kingdom Metazoa; phylum Arthropoda; class Insecta; order Phasmatodea; family Phasmatidae; genus Medauroidea; species Medauroidea extradentata. The sequence continues at coordinate 8,646 of PNEQ01001236.1, forward strand.
AAAGTTATCACAAAATGTTAACTAGTATTTATTTTATTCGAATCTTCGAAAAAATTTCACATTTCCTGTTTACTTGTGGGAAGAAAAGGGTCCTTAAAACTATTATAAGATTTTAAAATGTTTGTTGCAATGGTAGTTTACAGTTCGAATTTAGTGGTTTGTGGAGGACATACACCATTGCTCATGTTTTGCTTATCAAACCTGTGTTGGATGACAAAGTACGAAAATGAACAAGAAAAAACAAATATAAGACACACACAAAAAATGGGAAAAAAAAAAAAAAATCCCAGAAGAATTGTCAATTTTTCCCCCCAAAATAATTGTTATATGTATTAAGACAAAAATAGAATTCTAGAGGTAGAATTCAGTCGAATATTGACACAATAACCAGGCACAAAAGACAGACATAAATATAGAACCAGATTCCCAATATGTAAAAATATGGAAATAGACAAAAAAAATTACATAATTCTTCTGGGATTGCTTTTTTTTTTTTTTTTTTTTTTTTTCTTCTATTTTTGTGTGTGTTTTATATTTGCTTTTTCTTGTTCGTTTTCGTACTTTGTCATTCAACACAGGTTTGATCATTTTAATCTTGGCTTAACTTAACTGATATTTAATATCAGGTGTAGTATGCAATATTTTATGTAGTTCCAATTACTCCAAAGTGGTTGAGTAATGGTTCGTGAACTTATAAAAAGTAAATTCTTTATACTTTATCAAATGGGTGTATGTAAATACATGTTCACAAAGTATTGAAGAAAAAATTATTATTTTAAGCATTTTACATTTCTTTATTTACACGTGTTTCAAGCTCTTGATTTTAATTCCAAAGTATGTCCCGATTTACATAACATTAGATGTACTGTAATGTATAAATTCTTCAAAGGTTACATTTTTACCTGCAGCTACAGTAGTATGTACTAATACCTTAATTAATTTCCCTCACTTTTATAGCAAAATATTTGTAGCAGTAGATGATTTTAGACATAAAATTCTTAATACCTTGATGCTGTTAAGGCTAAAAATGCAGATCTGCAAAATTTAGGAGGATATTTTCCCTCCAGTTTCTTTTTTTTTGACCAACTTCAGTGCAAATGTACAACCCACTGGAGGGGCATAAGCTCAAGGCCTGCTTTACTGGCTCAGTATCTGTGTGTGTAAGTAATACTGTGAAAAATGTAAGTCTGATATGCAAATATGTGTGTTCCTAAAATTTGCTTTCTCAGTTACAACACTTAAGGTACTGAACCTTCTTCCTGCCATTTTTGGCTATATTGTTTCCACATTACATTGTGTGGTGCTGCCAACACCGAATAGTGTGGGACAGGCTTACAGCTCACTCAACAGTCTGGTGTTGTATTTCTCAACATAGCACTTGGCCTGTCTGTCAGAGTCATAACCCTGGAGAGTACAGTGTCAGCATTCAGTCAGACTGGCATCATCTGCTGCCTTCCAAAAATTTCATCATTTTTATTTCTATTGCGCTCTAGCTACATTTCGCCCTGCCAAATGTGAGCTCTTCACTCTGCTGACCCCGCCTTGCATTTTCCCAGCACGCCATGCTGCTCCTAGTGCAGGGGCCTACAAGATGGAGTGGGGAAGATATTGGTTCTTGCTTAGACACACTACTGGTTAAGCCAGGGGATGCTATCGAGGGGCGTGGAAATACTGGATGGGATCAGTGATCATGACGTTCCAATAGTAGAAATTTGTTAAGGGGAAATAGAATGGACAACAATAAAAAATGGTATTAGGTGTGGCAGTATGGGAGGGGTAACAAGCAAGATGCAGAATATTTTGTAATATAAAATTTTATGAAGTGGTCATTGGAGGCAAGTATGGATGACTTGTGGAGTAGGTTAACTGAGAATATATATGAGATGTTCCAAATAAAAGGATAAGAGAATCTTACGGCCCACCATACTATAAGAGAGACTTGAAAATTGAAGAGAGATTGCAGGTACATGCATACTTAGTGGAATAATGAGGGATAGTGAGTTAGGGACCAAGTGAAGGAAATTGGAAAGGACCTGGGAAGAAAGCTCTCTGAAACAAAAAATTAATACTTAGTAATTTGGTAGTGAAAGGTGCAGAGGGAGGAAGATTGCATGGATACATAAAGATGGTGGGGAGGGGAATTAATTTTTGCACTGTTGGTAAATATGGATGGACTGAGGGCAGAAACTGACAAGGAAAAGGCTGAGGTGCTGCAAGCTCAGTATTGTCAATATTTAATGTATAGGATGAGTAGAAAATGAAGACTGATAGGAACTGTGGTTCAGATTATAAGCTGATAATAGAAGAAAAGGATATAGCAAGGGTAATCAGGGGCTAGAGTAGTAGAAGGGTAATAGGATTAGATGGTACGGTGGGAGAGAGTTGTGTAGGTACCTTGAACTGCTGTTCAGAAAATCTTCGGAGGAAGGAAAGCTACCACAAGAGTGGGAAGAGGCAGTAGTGATGCTTGTGTAGAAATGGGGCAAGGTAAAGGAGAATCCTGGGAGTAGACGACCAGTCTCTCCTCTAACATAGGGAATGTGATGGAGAGGTTGATGGTCCAGTTTGTTGCAATGAATGAAATGAATGAAAGAAATTGGTTGTCTGGGTATCAGGTTGAATATTTCCCAAGATTTGGCGAAAAATTTGTTTCTGTTAATATGTCCACCACCTTGTTTAATTTAAATATAAGGAGCAAAAATCCAGAATACTAATTGTAATTTTCATAGTCAACAGGGTCCAAATACTATATAAACACTTATTGGCAACTTGGTACATGATTTGTTTTTGACAGTCGGAATGAAGTCAATTTCTTTAATTTGATCTTAAATGCAGAAAGAGGTATTGTAGGGGAGGAAAATCTAATGTATGCTGTGAACAGTGCTGAGGTTAAGGAAGAATCACATTGCACCATGATAAGAGCAATGTTGGAATATGCAGCTGCAGTGGGGGAGTAGAGGTGCAAAAGCTGGAGAAAATCCAGAGAAGGGCAGCTAGATGGGTGAAGGATAGGTAGAGAAATAGGGGTAAGTTGATGAAGATGCAAGTAATTTTGGGCTATCTCTAATGCTGAGGGAGTTGGATTGGTGCTAACTGGACAGGAGAGGGGTAGAAATACTTATCAAGATTTTAAGGGTACCTACTTTGATGGGGAAAGGTGAAGGCAAGACAATTGGGTCTGTATAAAGAGAGAGGGAGGGACAACAGCGTGAAGATAACGGAGGGCAGACTGGGGAAGGTAGTCCAGGCTGGTGAGAATGGTGAGGGAGTGTAATGTGATGAAGGAAGAGTTGACAGTGGGAAAAGTTGACTGGCTCAGAAAGGTGTTGGAGAGAGCCAATCTGAGAAGTTAACGACTTGCCGCTGGGTGTGAGCCCGCTTGGAAGGAATAATATATAATGAGGCTGTTCAGCTAGGTTAGGTATACATATAAATGGAAATGTTGCAGGTTTTTAAGATTCATAAATTTTTTACTTCCTTTCAGTTTTCCGTTATGCCGTAATTAACCCCCCTCCTCCCTTCATCGGCACATCAATAGCAAGTGTATGTTCACCCCCATATTGATTGTTTTGTATATTATTCAACTGTTGAACTGTAAGTTTAGTGCAAAATTTACACTATTGCTGTATTTTTTTCTACTTGCATACATGCTACAGGTCACCACCATGTTTACACTTGAACAGCCATGACAATGTCCTGTATTCTGTGATGAGGAAAATAACTTGCTGGCGTACATTACTAGAGTGCTACAATGGACAGAAACTAATAAAATGAAAATTAGTCATGAAGACAAAATTTGTTAGATTCACTGGAGAGAGGATAAAGAGCAGGGACATGTACAGATGGGGTGAGCAGAAGATGGGGAGGTGATGGAATACAAGTACTTACTGGTAGTGTAAGAAGACCTAGGGTGGAAGGAACAGGTAGAAAGAGTAATTACAAAGGGAATAAGAGGTTTGGGAATGCTGGGAACAGCCCTGAGAGGAGTAGGTGGAGTGGTGAAGAAGGCAAGAGAGAGAGGGGGCGGGGTTGTCAACTTGCCACTGTTCAGCAGTCCAAATGCAAGATTATTGTTGTTATTATTATTATTAACCATGTGGTTGGCACTCATCGAGAGCAAGTCACCACTGGAACACGAAAATCACTGAATCCAGGCCTTCCGAACTGTGAGTTAAGGTTAAGCCATTGCGCCAACTCACTTGGTGGCAATCATTAAGGTAGCGATATAGTTGAAATTTCTTACCAAATGACAAGTAGTATATTATACTGTGTACTTATTTGTCTACGGTAAATAGAGAACCAAATCGTGCATAATTATGATAACTTGACTCCCAATCGTATTGGGCCATGATCTACATACCATTTTTTTTAACGTGATTAATGACAAATGGCTTTCCCGCACATCAAATGGCAAAAGTCAGTACTAGAAAACTAAAAAATTAGAAACAATATCAATAATCCAAATACGCAATTAAACTACTGATACTTCCAGAACAGCAAAATAACGTGCCGAATTCCTGACATAAGGTCCAACCAACTAAAACAGCTACAGTGCAGTGACGGATCCAAGAGGAGGAGGGGGGAGGCTTTGACCTTTTATGTATAGTTTATCCTTGAAATATTACAGATTTTAAAGGTTGTATATGCATTTTTTGTTTAGGAAACACCTTAAATAGCATTACTTTGCACCTTAAAAACTAAAATTTTACGGGGAATCCCCCGACCCCACTTCTTTGACTCGGGGTGTGGGTACAGCTACTTTTTAAGTAATGCCTCCCCCCCCCCCCCAACCTAGAGCTGGATTGGTCCCTGGGCAGTGGCTACTGAAGAACTCTCATGTCCACAAACCCCCTTATTTACAGTTACGACCACGGCCATGGATGGTCCAAACAAATACAGTCCGTGGTATGTGTTTATTGCCCTTCCGAAACCAATAGGCGTATTTTAGCTGTTGAATTGCTAGCAGATTCTGTGAACAGAGTATTTTAACGCTCCCGTTTAAATCAATGTTTGGTAACAGGTTTAGGGTGTTTGCACATTTCTGGCAACCGAGGCACAATAATAAACACTGACATTAAATTAATGTCACTGGCTGTATCATGAAACTTTTGAGTGAGTGAAGAGAGTTTTGTCAACACTTAACAGCCAGGTCTTTAGCGCTTGTGATGGGTGACATGATTAAGCTGCAGCACTGGAATGAAGGGTGCCAAATTTACCAGGTTGCGCCTAACTTTTGTGAGGTTTACGTTGTTATATTTTCCCATGCAGTTTTTTAGAACTGCTCACAGAATGCAGCATATCTGTAATATGTAATAAATAGAGCCACAATTTTATGGCAAAAATATTTTTGCATCATTAAATGTGTTATGTGCACATCTGCAGCACTTCTACATTGTGTGTTACTGGAGGATTTTACTCTCACATGCCTTGGCAAATTACGGACGTACAAAGTCGCAATAATCTTATTCTGATTGGTGCAGTCAAATGAGGAACATGTCTGAACAAAGACACGCTGCCAGTAACCATGAAGTAGTGTTTTATAAAAACTGTCTCATCAGCATTCTGACATGACGAGAAGAATGTATGGGTGCATTACATGTTTATTATTATATCATATAATGATTAAATTTATAACACACTCTTCTCCAAGTTAATCTCTGCTATTTTCGGGGTATTTTGCGTATAATAAACCTCGTCTAATGTCTTGTTCTGAAAGTAAAGACAGTACGTGGGAAGTGAAGTAACAAACTGCAGGCAGCAAGACCTGAGCTGACCCTATTGTATTAATATTTTCTTTTGGACTACTGAATGCTTCGAAAACCGTGATGGTGTTTTTACAGTTTCACGTTCAGCATTCCATCGTGTCTCCCAAAGTTTTTTTCACTGAAATCCCTTTGACGTTTGACTGAACATCCCATGAACGAGTTGAAGCTGAGAAAGATGTGTAAACACTTATCAGAGTCCTAAGAAAACTAACACAAGATGCTACAGCCTCAAATGAACACCTCAGAGGTTAAGCGAAGCATGTAAGCCCGCCTATCTGTGCTTTAGAGGCACAGAAGCGACTGAGCTATATAGGGCAACCTTGAAGCGCACATCAAATGCCTCATCACCACAACCATTTAAGCGCTGAACTAGCGTGCAAAAATTGGTTTTATATAAGGGAAGGAAAATAAATCATGTATGTTCTAATAACATAAGGTTTGATTACAAACAAAAATGTTTAAGTAAGAAATTTTATTTTAGATAAACTAACAGGTTTCATATAAAAGAAAACTAACTACAGTATGTCTAATATTTTAGAATGAGCAAAAACTTAATTTAGGAAACAAAAATTTTCAAGTCACGCATGACTGTTGTTTAAAAATACTGTACTTATTTTTAAATAGTATTCGAAGCCCATTGTAGACGTTACAGTTCTTATTTTTTCTGCTGGGAGCTTATTTCACGTTCCATAGGACTGTAAGCAGCAACAATATAATTTTACCAGTGGAAAATTTGTAGCACAGTTCAATGCACGTTTCTATCATAGTTTCAGATGCATTACAATACTACCTTTTGAAGTATGGACATCTGAAAAGACAATTTTAGCAACGTTGGAGGGTTTATAAACAATAGTTTTAATTGGCATGGTTTCTTAACAAAGGTATTCTATCCTTTTATGAAATCAGATTCCTTTTCGTACATTGGCACAATGGGCACATATCAAATAGTTTTGTTTAAAAAAAACTTATTTCACCGCACATTACAACACGTTTGAAGCACATGGCAGGAGGCGCCCTTAAGATGCACACAGCAATTCATATCTCGCCGGCAATTTTAAACTGTTACTACGTAAAATGTGGAAATACGTAATTGTGGTGTAAATAGGGTTCAATCCTCTCCTCGCTCCTCGAAATTCAAAGATCTGTCATTATCTTTAAAAATATCAAAATTTCTGTAATCAGTATAATCAAAGTTTAGATACGAAAATTTGTTAGGATCGCAGCACCATTTTCCACATTTTTTCCCCCGAAGGAAGTCCCCAAGAGGCATCACTATATGGCTGAGATCAGTTTGTAACATTCACTCTCTCAATACTGTTTCACTGACATAAACTGAAGTCATGACTATGTCACTGATCCTTGCCAGAGTCTCAATCATTCCAATTAACAAGGTACTGCTGTGTTTCGTGATTTCACATGGTTACTGGTTACTCAGAGGAAATATACTAAAGAAGGTTTGAGATAAGGTGAGCACTTTTGATGACATTGTCTAGAATAATGTTTAAACAATATAATTCTATGTGACATTAGACATTAACTTTTTAATACAATACAATCTTTACACTTTGATTGTCACTTTGTTTCCTTTGTTTGTAGTGAAAAATGGCCAGAAATTATTAATTTATTTAAATGAAAACAGGAACTAGGGCTTCAAAAGTGCTCACTGTACCCTGAACAACCTATAACAACGACGTGCGGTAGAACTAGACTGGAATCACTCCAGCAGCTCAGTTAACTCCAACATTTACCGATCTACACTTTTATGCGCAATTCACGACTCATCTCAGAGTTACAAAAGATTGTAGATAAGATGTCACAGTTCTGGCAAAAAAGAGGGATGGGATGACTATAAGTCAGTGAAAGAGAGTTCTTCAAAACCAATGTGACACCCAAAATCTGAACCTACCACCTAACTTTTCCAAAACAAGTATACCTGCACTTCCTACCCCCATCAAATTTTAATGGTAAAAAGTATTCCATGCATTTTACAGCTGGCTTATGTGTGGTTGCAGCATTTACGCTGTACTACGCTGCAAACAAACACATCTTCTCTAAATTACCAAGGCATTGTTGTATTCTATGGAGCCGTGGTTGGCGCAGTGGCTAGAACGCTCGCCTCCCAATGAGGTCCGACTATGGATTTTCGCATGTAAAAATCATGATTGACGATGCCGCTTGTCAGCAGATCCTTACAAGGATCTCCCGTTTTCGCAGCCTCCCATTATTACGGTACCGCTTCATTGTAGAGCCTCACTTCACATCATCCTACTAGTAAGTAGGTACCTAGGGGAGCCCAGTAGTAATTCAGCGTTCCGAGGTACGAAACCCTGGCAGTAGGGTACCTTTGCTATACATTTATTTATTGTGTATTCCGTGATAACGTTATTAATGCGGAATACATTATTAATGACTATATCCTCCCATTTTCATTTACGCAAACATACATGCAAATTTATGCTTTAATTAAGAGTAAGAGATAGTCGCAGTCTTGAATGTTGGTATTTCGTAACTTTTCTTCTGGGTAAATTTATGCGACTTTAACCTAATTACGGAACATAACACATACTAAGAGAATTTTATACATCGTAGATGTTTGTTTCTTAAAAAATTAATAAGAATTTTCTAACTTAAATTTGATCTTGAATAGCATTAACAACAAACAAATATTTACATTGTACTAAGTGGTTATACAGAGATAAAGGAATGAATAGCAGAAAGCTTCATACAGTTTGACTGACAGGAGAGACAGTCTATGCTTGCTAGATTGGTCCAGGAGTGTAATGTTTTACTTGTGTCTCGCCGCTGACACGGTGCAAGTATTCGGCTATCATCGGACGGAATACTCGGGTACTTCCGTGACTCAGCATCGCTTGCCTATCCCCTCTCTCACAGCATCGCTTCCCTTCCCCACTCGCAGCGACGCGTCTTTTCCAATCGCTCGCTCTTTTTGACATCGCGCCGATATATTTCTCTCTCTTTCTGTATATGTGTGTGTGTATATATATACACACACACATTCATACTGTTACAAACTTGCGGGCTAGATACATTTGGGGATGGAGGTCTTTGATAAAATAAAGAAAATAAACCTAACCTAGTTTATTTACAACTGTATATACAAAAAAAACCTATGTCTATACCGGTAATGATTTATCACAATAAATGGCAAACAAAGGATTAACTACTATTTACATAAAGGATAAAAAAAATACATCTACACAAGTTCTCTGTCTAAGAAAGGTTACTAGTCACTCACAATGGTGGACCCAAAGAAATAATACCGAAGAATCTTTCTGGCCTAGAATCACCTTCTTCCTCCTACTTGCTGCGGTCCCACTCGCTGGACGCCCTTGAACAGTCGACGCAATCCAATACTCGTCACTATCACTTCAGATCACACTAGGCACCTGCCAGCAAAAACTCTCTCGCTCCTGCTGCAGCTCCCCCTTATATACCCCACCCTCCTTCTTCTCGAATTATCTCGGCGGGTCTCTGTTCTCCAACCTCCTGGAAAGATGTCGCTTCAAAGTCACGCACCACCCCGAGAGATAAAGAGGGAAC
>PNEQ01001237.1:0-10347 GCA_003012365.1 Medauroidea extradentata
GGTTGTGAAGCCTAGAGGGCGAATTCGGGAGTAAAGTGGGCGGTATTGCCTGCGATGCTTTGTTGTTCATCATTTTTCATTAGCTAGTTAGGTTATCTAAGTAGTATTTGCCTGGGCGAACACTCTAGACTGCGTCAAGTTGAGCACTTGCATCACCCGTTTATGGTTACGTTTCGAAGTTGAACAGGTTACAGAAATGCGTTTAAGTGGTTAAACAGTGAGTGTTCAATGTACAAGTGAACCATTAAATAAAAAAAAAACTAAACAGAAATTTTTTCTTCTTCTCTTTTTGTTTTATATATGCCCACTTAAATGTTTTCTCTCTGAGCGGACACCGTTCAAAATACTTAACCTCCAAAATATATAAACAACAGCAAGTGACGGCGAGAAGTAACAGGCCCCGTCACATTCTGCCGCCCAGACCCGCTACATCTGCCGCCCCGAACAGGGACATCATAACCTCCAACCTCTAGATAGACATCAACAACACATCGTAGACGATTCAGCCGCCCCGACCCATTACATCTGTCGCCACGAACAGGGACATCAAAAACAACACTACAACGTAGACGAGAGAGCATTCTGCCGCCACGACCCGTTACAACACGCATCCTTCATCAGTCACCGAGCACTGGCGACTGTACTGTAAGTAACAGCAGGCCTAGGCCCTTGTTGGGATTTTAACTTCTTCCGTGCTTCACCAATTGACACTTTTTCAGCTGTTCTGATCGCCTGGATATTCTGCCCCTCTTGCAAGACAGGGCATTCCTTAGACCACACTGTGTGTTTTCCTTGACAGTTGACACGTCAAGGGATTGCTACATTTCTCTTTTTCCGGGTGTACAGGTTTGGCACATTTTCGGCACATTGCTGGTGATTTGCAATTGACTAACAAATGACCGTACTTCTGACAGTTGTAGCAGCAGAGTGGAGAAGGAATGCTGTTTCACACGAACATTCAAGTAACCGAATTTCAGAGTTGCTGGAAGGACTGGAACACCAAATGTCAGGAACAAAGTAGCAGTTGGAACTAGTACACCATCAAATTTATTTATGACTCGACAGATACATGTGACACACTGTGCCTGGAGTTCCTGCAATAGTTCTGAATCTGGGACGTCGATCAAATCGGGACACCTTACTTGAAATCAACGCGATATGCGGTGTTACTTCAACGGGGAACTTCTTTGTTGCCCCATTAAAGACCTTCATTGCCTGCAGCCCACGTGACTGGGCAGCATTTGATGTCTCGATCAACAGCTCTGGTCTGTATTTGGTTTATCTGCAGTCTTTCACTGCACCCCCAGTAGCACCATCAATTACTTTTTGGAGCTCAAAGGTCGACAATTTCTCAAATGTGTGCCCTTCAAGACCTTTCAGTATCAGAAGAAAGGGGGTCGCCAACTTCTTATCCCAAATCACATCCAGATCGCTATCCAAATAAAATCCATTATCGCTGCGCTGTCTTTTGTTTCAGCTGTTGAGGGAGCCACCCCGTGGAGCGCTTTTGGAAGTCATGATGAATGCCCCCCCTACTGAGAACTGTCGGACTCAAACTGCCGTTCGTAGGAGGATAAAGGCGGGGGGAGGGGGAAATAGAAGCCAGCAGTTCAAATACCTCCCTGTTTGTGCTGAGGGGGAGCTACCTCCCACAGATCTAAACAGTACATAGGAGCAGCTACCCTTCGCAGCTATTCACTGCAAAATACGTACTGTCCCAGTAGCACACCAAAGTGTACACCGGGGCAAACCAAGGACAAATCTTACATCCTGAGCGAGGCTAGCTTTATTCTCCTACCTGGGAAACCATCCTAGACTTCCAACTATGGAGAACACCCTTGGTGCCATTTCAGAGGACTTGTGGTCGATTACACCGGCCTTGGCCATACAACGGTAACACGTCGTCCCAGCAAGTTTGCGTGCAAGGCCAGACCGGCCTTCACAACCCTTCCCACTAGGATGGCACCAGGTGGTCCTACAAGGGGGTACATGTATGTGGATATGGGCTCCGCACCTAGATTTGCCTGCTGGGCCAGTGAGAAGGGTTCGCTAAACCGTCACTAACAAAGACACCCCATAGGGTCACACAATTCGGAGGCAGTAGGCATGAACGAGGACAGGACCTCATTAGGAAGAAGAATACCACTCTGACCTCAGATGATGATAAGAGAAGGAGGTTACAATGGGACCTGGTGAGATGAAAATAAAAAGAGTGATGAGAAAGTAGAAGATGACGAAAGGAACACGAGATGAAGGTCCGTACAGTTTCAGATCCCAGCGCACCCCGATTAGTCGCCTCTTACGACAAGCACGGGTTGGCTGTGGTGGTATTCTACCCCGCCACCACACAGGGTTGGCTATTATGACAAAGAAGATAAACATTAAATAACATGTTTAGTTTTCAAAAAAACAAAAGCCTCATTGGCTATAAAATTGTATAACTGCAACATTCCAAAAATGTAATAAATTCTAATGTACCAATGACCTACTACAGTATAAACAAATACAAAAATTAATTTACAAAAACCTGTTTGTTGAATGACTACAAATAGAGTTTCCTGCGAAGGCGTGTCAACAGACTTTTAAAAAATCCCTGTCCTGAATCACACCACCTGGTTTGCAACAAGTTAAATGCAGTAAAAATGCACAGACCAAAGAGTAGTGGCTGGCGCATGGCAAGGCGACTTCTCCTACACCTTACTTCGTGTTCTCAGGAGCAACTGCTACCGCTGGCCAGGCCCGTTCTTCGAGTCAAGAGTTCAAATGAAAGTACAGGCAATATATTTTGGTGACTCAAAAAGGAAATTAAGTAGAAGCACAAGTAATGTGACTCCAATAATTTGAAACATTTTTGGATGAACCTCATTCTTGACTCAGATAAGACTGATCAATTTAGGAGAAACACTTGTGACATAACAAAATAATAAATAAAAAATGTTGCAATTTCTTATAAGAAAATGGTTTTGTTTTGTTGTTTTGCCCTGTGGAAAATTTTTTTACGTACAGTAACTGTGTTGACAAATTATTTTTTGACAAGTTTACATTTTGATAATTACATACAGCTGATAAAAATATGAAAAGGAGCATTATGTTTGGAAATTATGTGAGAATAAACTGATAGCTACGGTTCTTATTTTAACATAGAATACTTGGTGTATGTGCTTCGAAGTGATACCCGACATACATGGACAGTGCACGGCTCATATGTACAGCAGTTAGTACGTACATAGTGGGGTTATGTTTACACATCTTGGTAGAGCGCACAATGTGCAGATGCAACTGACAAACTACCAATGAAATGAGTTATGCAAATACTGTAACAATTTATAAACTATAAAAGCTTTCTTTACTAAGCTGACTTCAGTTTTGGAAACACTACTCCAACTGCTTTACTTTACTTTAAATAAACAGATTCCCTTCTGTGCTGCAAAAACTAAAACATTTGTTGCGTTCCAACAAACACCAACATAATGTGATGAAGTCTTAGTTCACTAAGTTAACCAATTTAACAAGTAAAAAGAGAGTAGAGTTACTCACAGGTTGGTACTTCTTGAGACAGTAGTAACACACACAAAAGGCTTGGACACTTTTTTTGCTCGAGTACACAGTTGCATGAAGTTTTGCTGGCTTAGGCCAGCTTCATTAGGCAGCTGTGTACTCGTGTAACGAGACGTGTTTGTCCTTGTTATGTGCGTTCCTGTCAAGAAATATCAGCCTGTGAGAACCTCAACCCTCTTTCTGTCTACTGAATGGGAAATGCCAAAACATAATGAAATTAGGGATGGGAAATTCAGTTCTCGGTTCTATCTGTTATTTGATGTGACAATGGAACTAGTACCGACTATGAAAAAATCCGGTTAGGTTATTCTGTTTTTGTTTAACAATATTTTTTAACCTCCACAAGGCAACTTTTTCACGTTTTATATAAACGCACAATAAACCAAACTACATAACCATTATTAAAAGTTAAAAATATTTTTAATACGTATCTACCCAGCAGAGCTTAGGATTTAATTAAAAACCACCGACAAAATGTTAAGTTAGCCACACAATCATGCATGAAGACAGCTGACACAAACACAGAATGAAATAATCTTTATGAGTCGTAAATATTTACACACACTCAACTCTTGTTTTTTTTTTATTTGCATGATTATACATTAATAATTATTTCATTTCACTGAATAATAAGGTATCCTATCGTTCTTGAGATAAACGGGAAACAAAATGTAAACAAAACAATAAAAACATGTACTGTATCTGCAGTATGACCAACTTATAGGGCGTGTTTTCTGTTACTTCGGTAGTACCACTTCTTACGGCTATTTTCTGAGACAACACAAAGAGGAATTTACGCCCTCTATTTTCCAAAACTACTAGTACTGATATTTGTTTCTTTCGTCAATGTGGTAGTCTATGGCCAGCCCAGCAGACATCAGTAACGTTTTGTTTTCACGCAGAAAGATTTTTTTAAACAGTTTTTTCGGCGGGGAACAGTAGAACTTTTGTGGTTATATTGCTGTGCCGAACAAGTAAATAAATTGTGAAAAATATGTGTATTTAACTTATGAGAGTATGTGCGTTAGGGATATAAATATATTACTTTAATTTTTTATGGTAGGTACTTTATTGACAAACAAAATTCTGATATGTCTGATGTCTGGAATCATTTTAGAATAGACAGGATTAATGAAACGTACGCAATTTGTATCCACTGTGATGCGAGAATTTCTCGTGGTGTTTCAAAGAATACATCTAACCTCAAAAAACATGTGTCGACGAAGCACAAGATAATTGCTAAAAGTAGTTTAAGTCTTGATACAGATAATCCTCAACAGCAGGCCTCACCACATTCAAGTAATCGCACAGTTCATCTTTAGGTGAAAGTAGTTCTGCGTCATTGGCCTTGTCCCCAAACTCAAGCCGACATGTTTCCTGTGACGCAACTGCAAGGCCATATCGACAACAACCGACACTTTCACAGTTTATCAATTTGAAAAGTACATTTACATCTGCAGATCCCAGAGGTAAACACATTACATGCCTTGTTGCAGAGATGATATGCGTTGATAGTTGAGAACAGAGGATTTAAGAAGCTCATCTCACATCTTGAACCTCGCTATACTTTACCTTCTATTTGTTTTATTAATTATATTTCTAATACATGCTCTTATTAATTTTTTTATGATTATTACGTAAACTACAGTTCAGTGTGTAACCTAACATTTTCCCAGAACAGTAAAGTCAAAATTGTATAATGAAAAAAAAATTATAATTCATAACTGGGTGTAAGAAGAAATAAATTCCAAACATAAAGAACCGGAACCGGTAACTGATAACCGATTTTTATAGCATCGGAACCGATAATTGGAACCTGTAAAATAGTGGAACCGTCCCATCCCTAATTTAAATACATAAATAACACACTCAAATTTGAGTTCTCAATACCGAACAGTCATGCAAATATTACAGTACTTCATCATTAACTTTCTACCAGCAATCAAGAAACACCATTTTAATACTTACTGTAATAAATGTGTTTAGCACAGCAAAGGGAAAAATATGAGCTCAGTACCTTTACCTTGTCAAAACAAGTTTTCAAAAATTCTGCAGGAATTGTACACTATTTTCCTCACCCTCAAGAAATTGCACATGTTTTCCACATAAAGTATTAAACAGAAACAAAGTGTTTGTAATGTGTTTGAATAACTTGACTCTGGCTTAACAAAGAGAAATTATTTATTGTCTTTTCGAAACTTCTCGAGTGAGTACTGCTTTAGTTCTGATGTAACTCAACACAAGAATACAACTTCAGGATAAAAAATGTATTACGTTCGACATTATAAAAAATGTACAGTGACATCTCAGTACAAAGACTTCTGTTTAAAGTGTACTTTTCATTGTAAAGTACATACATTTACTGAAACCCCTACAGAAAGTTCACCACGAAATAACTGTTCAGTATAAAGTATTTTCAGCATTAAATTCCCTTCATGTACTTTGTAATAAGATCTCACTGTACTATGCTAGACATTTATTATCACAAGTATCAATTTGTTTCTCAGGTAAAATACACAATGGATGGCAGGTGGGTAAGTACAGCAAGTAATCACTACAAGCGTTTGTACAACGTAGGTTCGTGAGAAGTGACACAAATATACTGTAATCCGCAGACTCCGTCAACACGAAGGCGAAGTTCATCGACAGGCAACTGTTCCACGACCCGGGACAGTCCGTACCAAGAACCACTACACACGCACACGAGCTGCTTGGCTTTTCCCCCCTCACGTCTGTGGAGACACCTCCCCCCTTCCCAGCACTACCACTTGGCCCGCTTGGACCAGTCCTTGGGAGTCCAGTGCAAACACTTGGGGTCAATACGTATCGAGCGCTTCTCCATAGCGCGCATGTGACTGGTGATGAGCTCGCGGTTCAGAGTGACGATGTACTGGCCCTTGTAGTAGTTGATGAGGTTGAGGTTCTGTAGCGTCGAGATTACGTCCTCCTTCTTGATGCTCGTCTGTTCACATATCTCACTGCAATGCAAACCACGCAACCATATCAGCTCACAACAAACACGTCAGTTACAGCAGAGGTTACGTTGACTTCGCAGGGTAACTCTATCTCACTCGGTATACTGCATTAGTTTTGGTTATCGATTGAAGAAACAGGTAACATTAGCCAAGCGGTTAAAATATTACATTTGATCTACCCAATTAAAGTTTGACATTTCTTCACAAAACAATGTAAAATAGACATTCTGAGTGAGACAACAAAGTTACAGCGCAGAGTCAACGTTTCCCCTCAACACACTACACACAGCTCAGTCCATAAAACCAGACTGTCGCTAGTCTGAATACGCATGCAGATTACTACTTTACATATTATTTACACTACAGTACTACATACATACAAATTTTACTTCTTTAACCTTATCATAAAACCTGTAAGATATTATTTTATGCAATTAAGTACACTACTCTATCAACGAATGCACTGTACGTACATGAACATTCCTCAGAATGTTTAGCTTTACAGCAGCAAACTACACATATTCTGCTTGCTACTGCATTATTGGAAGGATTTAAGATAATCAAAAATATAATAATTTGAATATGCCTTGTCCCTATTACTGTATTTCAATTAGTGGGATTATATTGTAAAACAGTAATAAATACTTGATGATATATGAACTGGGATAACTGGAAGTGGCTGAAGAGTTTTCTGCAGGTGCTCCCGTGTTACCAACACTATATTCCAACTCCTCTCCACTCACATCTCGTCTCTCACTCACTCTTGAGACAGGTAAGCTACAACAGGTGTCACTGACAGATGGCTATGCTCGAGACAGGCTTCCTTTCGTCTTATCCATTCTAAGTGACACGTCCAAGAACACTTGTTAACATTTATGACATAGACAACATTACTATATTGTAATACAATAAAACTACCACATACCATAAGACATAGCTTTGTAAAAAACATAATTTTGATAGTATACAAAATGTTTTCAGTATGTAAACAGTTATGTAGATGAAAAAATTTCTGGTAGCTGTAAATTGTATAATACGTAAGGTACTAACTTATTCTTACATTTTTCTAAACCATTTAAATATTAACCTTTCATGAAAACCAGACCAAATCATATTAACTTCTTAGCTGGACAATGAATACTTACGTATTACATCAAAATTGGGGAAAGTCCTAAGCGACTGATTATGTACATTATAAATTGTATTAAGAGTCGTATATACAAAACTGAAGCTTGAAAACATCCACTGACTGTTCACTATAAAATGTTGTGAACCTTGTAAAGTACTGTAAAGAAAAGTAACATAAATATATTTCAGTAGCACTACTCACTTAATAGTTATCTGTGGGTTCTCAATGTCTCCCGTTGGCTTAGCATTTATCAGAGCGTCCAAGATGGTGTGAGCCCAGTAGCTCCGGTACGATAGTAGTCCGAGATCAGACAAGGGCTTCTCTGGAGAGCCAGTCTTGCCTTCGAACTTGGACAGCTCGTAACCTGTGGGGAAAGTCACCACACATCTCCTAAACTGCTCGGCGCTTAAATACAATGAAATAGCAACTATTATGCCAATGTTATTTCTTACAGGACTGCGACGGCCAAGTAGTCAGGCCACTCGCCTCTCAGAGTTCAATTCCAGCAGGGTCTGCCCCTGGATTTTCGCACGTGGGAATCATGCCAGACAATGTTGGTAGCCGGCAAGTTCTCTCTAGGATCTCCGTTTCCCCATCCCTTCTCAGTCCGGTGCTTCTCCATTGTAGGTCATTTTTCTAGATACGCGGATGCCTATGAGCAGCCAGTAATGCGTCTGCACTAGAGGTACACCACCATCGCCCTTGGGTATTCTTCTCATATGAAATTTATTTTTTAAATTACATGCTAAAATTTTAAGATACACAGTACGTACAGTACCACGGAACTTGATAATTTCATACACAAAGGGACGACACACAATGCATGGCAGCGCGATTTGTGACATTTTGCAAGTCGGCTTCCTCGGACGAAGAGTACAGTAGGTAAACACTTACAAACAAAATCATATGATTCTGTCAAAAGAGAGTAATTAAGTATCGTATGTTGAAACTGGGCGGCAAACAGGCAGCTGGGCTACTAACTACAACTCATTAGATAGAAACTGACACGAGTACTCACAGGTAGGCACTCAAGGACAGACACACGTACAAGATTGGATGACACATTTCTTCCTATATACTTCCTTCAGCTTGACGATCCATGCTGGCGAACAAGTTGCATGAGTCACCTCTACATTCCCACCCTCACCCCGAGAGTGTACGTACAGTGTAGTGCAGTGCGACAAGTGACGAAAGAGTTGAGGGGAGAGAGATAGGCTGGAGAAGTAACAGTTGTGTAACTAGGCATCAACCAACAATTAACTGTGTCATGAGCACACACAATTACATTCTGGTTTTGTTTAATTCATAGTAAAATTATAAAGGGTTATGTTTCTTTTCCAGGTAATGGTTAGTATAAACATCTCGTAGAGCGGCGGCAACCTTTAGACTAGGATTTAACTTTTCACGTATTATTTGGTTCAACATGTTATTTAAGCAAGTGTAATAATTACGTATAATAAACTTCACATTGTTTCTGTCCACATTCAAAGGCTGAGCTTTCTTAGTTGCCTGCCAGTACAGTCCCGAAGCACGTTGGTTCATAGACTTAACATTTACTTTTCTCCAGATTAATAAATGTAGTTACTTAGCTTCTAATAAGTAATTAACTACATGTTTCACCAACCAAGAAGCATCCATCACCTAACAAGTGTGTCCTCGCAACACCCGTGTAGTGTAACACTGATGTATGTGTACCTATGCACTGCAACAACTCCTCGAGTGGAAGCTGTTTTGTTGCTCTGTGCCTCGCGGACATCATTTCAGCCAACGTAAAGAAGTAACTGGAAGTACACGTCAGTCGTACAGTGTCGACAGTAGAGATCCTACATGCCCTCAGATCTTGTCCATGCTCTACACGTTGACTCGTGCCTTACATATGTTTGAACACAGCCAACAATACAATAATTATACAAAATGGACGAAAAATCTGTTTTTATTTTACTTATACTATGCATAGTTAAAACATTAAGAGTGAACATGTATGAATAATGCCAGCAAAATACCATACTACAAGAAAGTAAAGCAAAAAATTAACAAAATTATATTTGACCCTAAAATAATGCAGCTGTGATTTACCAATATTTTTTTCACTACCCTGATAAGTGCTAAGTTACCATATAATATAGCACTACAAAACAAAACAAAAAGTTGCCAGCATAACTGATAAGCCTACTTTCCTCAGTTGCAAATTAACACTGAAAGTTAAAATTGTTTATGTAATCCAGGAATATAAAATAATGATGATGTAGATGTACGATACTCAAAATATAGTAAAAATAAGTCAGCTTGCTAAGTAATATGTGAGTACCCAGTTTAATAACATTTTTATGAGATGTCTTTCTACCATAAAGATAAAAAATAGTCGCTTTTCTCATATTTACTGTAAAAGGCTGAATGAGATACGCAAAAGTCAAGTCAACTTTGTATGTAGTATGTGTACTGTGAACTGTTCAGCCACTTCCCCATCTTAGTTAAATCTTTAAAAGGTGTTTTTATTTCTTATTTAAATTTATGTTATGTAAATCTTTCTTAACAGGCTATATGCCATTTTCAGGGTGAGTCTGTCAGGTGTCCGGTATGATACAACAGAATTCAATAACCTAGTAATTGGGGACATGTTAATTTAAATTCATCGTTTCAAAATTCAATATAAATATAGTCAAGGAATTTTAAAGTAGAGTCGTT
>PNEQ01001238.1:14987-32179 GCA_003012365.1 Medauroidea extradentata
CCCCCAATTCATTACAAAAATTTTTAAAATTCAATTTTTTCTGCAAAGTGTGTCTAGTCGGGCCCCGACTTCCATAGCGTTTTGTGGGAAATTAATTAACATAATAATGTAAACATAAATTGATATCAGTAGCTAGACGTCACACTGTTGAGCGGTAGATATGACCGATCTTTGTCCCCAAAACTGAGAAAATCGCGATTCGAGTGTCTTCTCTCGAGTGAATAGCCCGACTCCCATTGCATTTAACGGAAAAATAAAGCAAGTGATAGTTGAAATATAAATTTATGTCAATAGTCAGACGTCTTATGATCAATGGAACACCGCTAAACAATAGATATGACCAATCCTTTTCCTAAAAAAAATGAGAAAATCGAGATTCCGAGTGTCTTCTCTCGAGCGAATAGCCCCGACTTCCGTAGCATTTAATGGAAAAGTAAAGCAAGTGATAGTTGAAATATAAATTTATATCAATATGCAGACGTCTTACAATCAAAAGAACACCGCTAAACAATAGATGTGACCGTCTCTTGTCCTAAAAAAAAAGAGAAATCCGAGCTGTCTAGTGTCTTCTCGCGAGCGAATAGCCCGATTTGCGTAGCGTTTAATGGAAAACAAGTAGGCATTTTACTCTTAAAATGCCCTTGTAAATTATTAACCAAAGAAAGAAGGAATAAGTGGATGTATTTATTCATTGCACAGTTTTATATCCCTTAACGTAAAAACATTCACTCAATGTTTGATGAATTGTACACGATCGTAAATCTGTATCATATATCAAATTACAAATGTAAATCAAGAATGCTATACAATTGTATCAGTTACGCTTACGATGCATGCATAATTACAAATGTTAACTGAATAACAAATAATTATATAGATTATATAGGTGTCCCACAGGGATCAATTCTCGGACCTTTGTTGTTTTCACTGTACATAAATTCAATTGTGTCATGTTTCAAAATTATAAATGATTCCAGTATGCAGGTGACATTTAGTTACTACTATCCTGTAGTGTTGATGAAATAGAGACGAGAAAATCTCGGAGATAAGCAGTGATTACAAAATATATGGGAATGGTGCAAAATAAACTCCCTGAAACTGAACAAAAAAAAAAAAAAAAATGCTCATACATGATATTTGGATCACACATAATATTATAGAAAATTAACAGCCATGAAATATCAGTTGTAACGGACCTCATTGGCACCTCTAATTAAACATATGCATTTGAATATAATATAATATCGATCTTGTAAATGGTCTAGATAATGGTATTTGCAAATCATTCACTGGGGAAGAGGTCGGCTTATGTATCTGAGAGAAGGGGAAGTGTCGCAGCCGCACCATTAGTCATGGCTCTGCGGGCCGCTACAGTGACCCCCCCCTCCTTCACTACGTCCACTCCCTTCCCCTGAGGACTGGGGGCAGGGAACACAGGACCGCCCCTAGCAACAAACAGCCAATCAGGGCTGTGCCCTATATATTTTTAAGTTATAATAAAATGTGCAATTAGTAATAAGTAGGGGTAATTCCATATGTAATATTAAATGTAATCAAGGTGTATGATGTTAATTTAATTAGTTATCTAAGAATTGAATGAAAATAATGGAAATGAACGGTGACGCGGTCTGCAGACTAGAGGTCGTTAACCGTGGGTCGTGGTCTAGCGATTGGAAGCTGCTGGGCTGATTGGTTGATGACGTTTTAGCGTGGTAGAGCCGCGAGTTGTGGGAATTTTGGGAGTTTTTGGGACTCCGCCGCGAGCTCCGGAAGAGGGCAGAGGTGCTGTCGCGGGCCGGTGTCACCTGCGAGTGATTTCAATTGTGTGAAAAAGCTTGTAATTAAACCTAGTTAGAGTTGTTTTGAGCTATTATCATACAGGCCACGCCTCGTATGTACGAATCGCGGCTACAGGCAGTGTACAAAAACGTATCCGCCCGAGTCTTGAGCAATTTATTTTCCACTCCCGGAAGCCTGTAGCACAGTAAACGGGGAAATAATACCTGTAAAGAATTCCTATAAAACATAGGAGTTATATTCAACAAGAATGTATCCTGGGAAAGACAAATATCAGCAAATGTCCAGTCGGCCTACTTCCGTTTGAAGTATCTTTACAGACTTAAGAATATTTTAACAACTGAAATAAAACTATATTTGTGCGATGCGTTAGTACTATCAGTCTTTAACTACTGTGCCGGCTTGTTTGTTAATATAAACAAAATTCAACAACATCGTATAAAGAAGGTACAGAACACATGTTTGAGATATTGTTTTAACCTTAAAAAGCGAGATCACGTCACGAAAGCACTTTTCAATTCTAAATAGCTTAACATGGAAAATAGAAGATTATATAATTTCAATACTCAAAAAAATTATAGGTACCCCGGTGCCATCATATTTATCGGAAAGACTCATTAATTTTATCTCAGTACATACACAACACAGGAAATAAAAATTCGTTTCAACTACCTCTATATTTGAAGTCCATTTACAAACATTTGTTCACGTATATGGCCAGCAAGGCTTGGAATGACCTACCGGGAGATTTAAGAAATCTTTGGCACCACACTTTCAGGGAGAAATAACAGTACTTTCTGCTACAGAACCAATTGCAATAGACAATGATTACGAAAGCCCATACAATTTTTTTCGTGAAATTTTTTATATATTTTTTTCCTTATGTTTAGTTTAGTACTTGTCTGTTTTATTCAAAATATTGCAATTTTAGTAATTATTTTTTAACGTGATGTTACAATTATTAAAACCTTTCAATTATAAGTTTCATGCAATTTTTTTGTAATAATATTGTAATATTCATAATTAATATTTGTTCAGTAATATTAATACTTAGTTTCTAGGTATGTACCAATTTGTAAACCAAGCTGAGGCTGAATTTGTATGTTATAAAATAAATAAACTGTTTGGAACATCTCGATTTACACTCAGAAATGCTCACAGCAGGAGCACTTATCTCTTGGTTATCTTACTCTTTCTACTCTTGTCTGGCTGCCAAGATTATGTAACACGACTCATCGTCATTTCCTTGCCTCCCTTCTTCGTTAGCTGTCTGGCTCACAACTAGGCCCGTCCACTGTGCCAGCTTGCAGCAAGTGTGCAGCGTCTTCGTACTTGAAAGATTACTCAAAATTTTCCGCTGTATCAATGGGGGGCAAAACGGCAAAGTTTCTTGTTAATAATAACTCTACCGCCCAAAAAATTTATTTTACTTTGGAGTACTCAACTTTAAGGAAAATGCACACTAAAATAGTCGTAAATCAATGTTTTTCAACTACATTTTTACCATTAAAAAATCATAATCTCACACAAGTTAAAAAATAGAACTGTCTGTTAACGCTTTAACTCCTGGATTATTCAAACAGAAATTACTTACATGACATTGTGTCGATGCGATCGTTCAAGTCCGGACTGTCTGCACGACATGGTTTAAAGTTGTGTGACACAGGCTTTTAACATGCGGCATGCTGATACGTTCGTAATTGTTGTCGGTTGTTTATTGTTTACTTGACGTGGCACGAATATTTTTTTCTTTGCTTCATGCGAGTATTAATATCTTCTCTACATGTTTGAAGTCTGTGGATTTACATTTAAATTGTGTTTTATCGACCGTACCGCGTAATGGCGGAACACGCCTGAACTTTTTGGCTCATGCAGTGACAAAGGTGTGTTAAAAAGTTACAGCATAACGTGATCTCGCGTGTGTTTATGAAAATGATTAAGTGCATTAAAAATATCTGAAAATGTGTGTTATTTCCACATTGCATGTTATTTCCACAATTTAATTAATTTAGGGAAGTCAGTCATAACAGGAAGAAAGAGACTGTATTGGTTAACCGATCCTACTACTATTAAATGAATCGCGAAGATCCTGGTGATAACTCTTGTAAGGTGGATGAGCACCTGACCTCTATTACTTTAGTGAATAATTACAGGTTTCAAGGTTACTACATATTGTGGTGTGCTGATAATAGTTAGCCTATTGTTAGTCCTAGTTAATTTTGCTTAAATTAGGATGATAAAATATGTGAATTTAACAGTTTTGTTTTGAAACTGCATATGAATCTGTTCATTTAGTGCATTGCAGCATTTACTCCCCTTTCAGTACTATGTGGTCGGAAGTTGCCTCTGTAAGAGTTTGTTGTGAAGTCTAGATTGTTGATTATTCTTTTATTATAAGAACATTGTTATTTTTAATGTCACACTAAATTCAAAGGAGCCATATCGAGTTTGGTATCAAACAAATCAGTATTTAATTTCCTGCAGATTATATAAATAACTTATTTTTGTGTTTTGCACCTGTTAGAGTATATTAGTGTTTATTTAAATTGCTGTGTCTGAGAGGAAGTGATGATCATTAGCCCAGCCGACAGGCTGGCGCCGGCAAAGGGAGGCTGGGCTGAAGGAAACCTCACCAAATATGGTCACATCTGTGCTGATTGGCCAGACGACAACTCTGGAATTTTTAGACTCTTGTGACGTCAACCAAATAGTCCCCTGGGGGTAGCAACTGTTTCTTCATCCGCAAGGAATTTAGTTAATTAGTAATGTCATAAGGCTAAATATAGCATAATCACTGTTTTGGAAACCGATTGAATGAATTGACTGTATCTTAAATCAGGGTCTTATCCGCATATAATGTAAAGCAATGTAAAAATGACTAGCTGTGTGACGGTGGAATAATCTGTAAGGGTGGCTTGGCACTAGGGGAGCGTTTTGCCCTGGCTGAGGGTTGTTGGTAGCGACGTGCCGGGGTAGCAGGGTGCGGTGCCAGAGGGCACGGAATTTTGGTTGCCTGGTAGTATAAAAGGCGAGAATGCCAGCTAATTGACAAGCTTGAAAGTGGTTGGTGTGCGGTTTAGAGAAGTGCGGTCACCGCAGCCTAGATTGAAATCGGCTAGTTTTGAATAAGTTACCGGTAATATCGCGGAGACTGAATACACTCGGTGATAGTAAGCTCTCACAGGACCTCAGCTAGGGCTAAAAAACCGAACTTGTGTCAGCACGCAGGTTGCAAGCCGAATGTAGGAAGGTATTGTATATCTAAAGATCTGTTGTGATAAACAAACGACAATAAACCGTCCCGTGGAACTTAAACGAAGTGACTTGTGCTTTTAACCATTCTTAATTAACCTAGCGTGTACAATTAGCTAATGACACTCTACTGGGCTATCCGGCAGCAAAAAAAACAATACATGTAAAATAAGTAAGAGTGCATAAAGACGCATTACACTCTGCAAGGTGCAATTCGTGCAATGTTATTTTTTCTTTAAGCAACATGGGCTGGCGTTCCGTTATGAGCCACATTGAAGGCAGAAAACCCTAAGTAGGCTAGGAGTTTAAACTGTGAAGGTAGGCCTAGTTGCTTTTTTTCAAATCTGTACCATGTGAAACAACAATGTTTTCAGATTAGTGTCACAGCAAAGAAACTTCAGTTACAGCAAGATGAGATAGGTTTTTAAATCACATTTGGTCTTGCGTCGTATCTCATGGATGAAATTAGTTAATTGCTAGAGAGGAAGGCACTTGTAGTTTGTTTCAACGAATCATTGAACAAAGTTTCTCAAAAACATAAAGTGCACACTACAGTATGTTTTTGGGAATCAAAGAGTGATGGTGTAGTGACCAGGTACTACACATCTGTTTTTAGACAACTTATTGAATGATTTTAATTCTGGTATCGAGAGTTTTTCTCTCCATCACAACAACAGCATTTTAAAAGTGGAAAGTGAATTGACATAAGTAAAATTTGTTGTATAGGACTTTGTTTCTTAGTAAATAATGAAGATATTATATAATATCTGCAAGGTGAAGTTATGTTGATTAGTAGTGTTCAGCTTCACAAAAAAAGATAAATATTAAGTATCACTACTCGTCATTTACTGGCCAAACTATTGATTTTAGTCATATAGTTTATTGTGAAAAATGTTTCTACGGACATATGTAGTCCTATGTAATTTTTTTGTTAGGTTAGGTTGGTTCAAGTTGTGTTAGGTAATGTTAGATTAAGTTAATTAGGTTACAAACATTACATTTGGTTTCCTAACCTAAATTAGGCAACCTACCAAAAATTTTACGTAAGGAAAGACATTAGAAGTAGTCCTAAATAAAAAATTGTTACCTGATCTAACAACCTTACTTAACCTAACAAAACTTTTTTTACATAGCACTACTTATATCGTCCCTAAAAACAGTTTCCATAAATAAACTATATGTCTAAAATCAATAATTTGGTTGGTACCTGATGAGTAGCAGTTCTTAATATTTACCCAAAAAAAATTTGACGCGATTATACAACGTGATTAATTTTATTGATATTTTGTTGGTCAGGGAAATAAGAGCATCTGACCTGGAAAAGTCAGGGAAAAGTCAGGGAATTTTTCGTACACGTTTTGCTAGCCACCCTGATAAATCACCAAACAATCTGTCGATAATTCACGACACACATTGTTTTTTCTATATAAAAGAATGCTATGCGAGATTTTCATTCTTACCTTATAAACTTCACCACAGTTTGTTCAGTAATGAAGACATATATCAACATTTTGAAAACCATGCAAGACATTTTTACTGTTCACGTCCAGCATCACATAATCTAATTCACAAGCGATGTAAATATAAACAGACGCGAGGGCGGGACATATTAGAACAAGGAACTTCGGTTCGGACCACGCTGCCGTAGTTCGGACGAACTGGAATGGAAAATGGACGAACAAAAAAAACATTCGCAGTAACCACAACATTGACGTGTTAACGTCCAAAAATAATTTGAAAAAGTAAAAAAATTACAGTAGAACCCCGATTTAACAAAATGCCATGGGACCCGAAAATGTTTACTCTAAATCGATGTTTCGTTAAATCCGAATTCACCCCCCCCCTCCCTCCTATCAACAAAAAAATGGTTAAATCCTCGGGCATGTTTCGTCGGAATTTAAGGTAATTTTAAAAAAGTTTACTGGCTCAAAACAATAACAAAACGCATTTACTGTCAACAGGTAAGGCACAACCGTGGAAAGAAAAAAAATTGGCGAGAAAACTTTAAAAACTTTTAGTGCAACACTCGGCGAGTGTGCGCATGGTGAGTTAGGCCGTTCTTCCGCACGCCATCAACACGTGAGATGTGATGACTAACACCGCCGAGCCATCAATCTTTTCGTCTATCTCCCGCCCGTCCCACCAACAAAATGAAGAAAAATTCCCACTAAAATTGTAAAAAAAATTTAAATGCAAGGAAAACTGGATTAAAAGTTTGCGAGACAACGGTAAAATAATAATTAAATCCGCACGGCGGTGGCCATTATAGCTTGTATGCAGCTGCGCTTGTGAAACAAACTCTTTGGTTTGCTAGCTAAAAATACTTTGCACTCAAGCGTTTTTTTAGCATCGGAGAAACAAATTATTTACGTTTACGGTAAGAAATTTGTTGTAAAAAGTCTGCATCAATGTTACTTAAATTTTTATAAACTCGCATGTTTTATCACGGGACACGAGTGTGAATAATCACGCTGCACACCACTGCATTCTATTAGTGATAGAATTAATGAAGAGAGCACGCTACCGTGCAGCGCATTCTAATGGAGACGCGAAGCACTATCTATGAATTGGTTCTTGCGCTGTCCACCGCTGTGCTGTGGAGACTGGGTACCTAGATGCTCGTTCACTCGCTAGCCGCCAGGACGAGGATCTAGGCTCACACTTGTTATGCAACATAGCGGCGCTCGCTCGGCCGCGCCCGCGTGTCCTTATCTCAAAGTCATTCCTGCGGCCAAAGTTTTCAACGAATTTTAACAAATTTTTTTTGTTTCTCCATGGATGGTTTAAGCTTTTGTACTGAGAAATAAGAATATACTGCGGTCGGTGCTAGTATTTTTTAAAGGACTTAAATTACAATTAATATTTCATTGTATCAAAGTCACTTAGTTATTTAATTGATTTTTTTGTTATATTTTGAAGGATCCTGAAAGTCCTTTAGTTAAATCGCTGTTTTCCTTATTCCCGAGTTCGTTAAATCGGGGCTCTAATGTATATCTGATTGTTATATTTCTGACTTATTTTTACCGTGGTAATTATTACTGAACTAAACTTTTGGTATTTTCAGAGTATCGTACATCTCTAAATACTGGCAAGTGTACCAAGAAACTCGTACGTTTAACAGTGCGTCAGTCGTTAAATAACTCTTGAACCAACTGTTTGGACGTGTCGTCCGCTAACCATAATTATAGTAATTAGTGTTGGGTCGAATCCTAAAATTTACCGTTTCTGATTCCAACATCGATTCTTAACATTGGGATTCGATTCTTCGATTCAGAGTCCGATTCTAAGGATTTCTTTTAAGTTTTCTTAACCCATTTTATTTTCTTATACATAAAATCCTCATAGCCCTTTTGTTAGGAATGAAATTACATGAACTAGGTTACATACGTAAAACACACATATAGGTCTATTTGTATATGCAGAAAAAACAAGATCTGTGCAGTTTGATTAAATTTATATAACTTACTAGACCTTGGAGGTTACGTTGGTTTTGTTTGGCAACGTAATTTTGTGCATAATTATGTTATCACATTTGGTGGGAGCACATTTTGTGATCAGCAGTATTTACCGATACTTACGTAGTAAAGATTGCAAATAAAAATTTACCGGTACATAGGAACTTTTGGTTATTATGAAACCAAGTTCCGTTTCTCTTTCAAGTTTTTGTTTTCGGCTTCTGCGAGTCGTACCGTACTTTTAAAAAATTAATATATTTTTTTTACTTTGCCAACACACATTTTAAAATATTTGTGAATTAGAAAGGGATTTACAATTAACAACTTCATTTATATTTTGAGTAGTCATAGATATGCTACGTTCAGTTGGGACAGTCCACACGCAAGACAAGCACTTAAGATGGCAGACTGTGAAACTAGTAGCGCTGTGATGTTCCGTTTTCATTCCAGTGGAATATTTTGGTACTAACTATAATCCATTCTTGCGGCAACCATTTTGTTCTAGTAGTGTCATACTCCGGACTTGAACGTAGTTAATATCTCTGGTCCAGAAACGTAAACAAAACATTGCGATGTGACAACTATGCGGTGATTTGTAATTTTTATTTTTGGGGGATATAGGCGTTAGTAGCTGTCCAGCATGGTGTGTAAGTATTTGTTTTGATACTGAATGTAATGCAACATAATTGTCTAAACAATTACGACGACGATCATTGACGAAATAGTTTATTTTATAGTTGACGCTTATCAATGGAATTAAGAATTGCATTTTCGTGCGCTATATTAGCGACAATAATATCAGAAACCTCAAAGAGTTTGCCGTTCGTACACAAAATCACTGTTGAGACTAAAATATGTTCTCAGGGATGTTTTTTTATAAGAATCGGTCATATCGATTCCAAGACCAGGGATTCGGTTCGATTTCAGTGGAATTGAAGGAATCGATCGATTCTGGAATCGAAATCGACCCATCACTAATAGTAATAAATATATAGTATTGTAGATTGTGTTTGCAACGTCTGTGTATTTTAGATATTTGTTAATAAAACTCTCTTATTAAGTGATGGAATGGTAAATTTATATGTACACGACTGATAATAATGATCTATTTTCTATGCACGGTCACAGTGCACGGCGGTCGGCAGCCAATGAACACATTTGTTTATCATTTGCTTTGTTTATCCTAAAACTCAACTAAGAGTGAATGGAGAATAGAAAAACTTTCTGATTTGAAAACCAGTTTTAAATTGGCCAGTGATAATACTTTTTATCCTGAAACACACAGCTGCTAAACTCACAACTCTGCTTGAAATCTGCTGTCAGGGCGACTCTTGTTTCAACAGGACAAAAGTTTCTATTGAAGCTGTCGTCGCTGATTGCCCGTGATCCTGCCAAGGATTTTGTAGAGTGTGTGGGTGCTTTGTTTGATCCCAGAGAAATTGCCTGTAAGGGGCCAGAGGTTGACGCTGTTGAATTGCAGAATAAGATTGAAAATTTTCCTTTCCTTTCCCACGTGCCTTTTCGACTTGTGCTAGAAGGCTACATTCAGACTAAACAGGCAGTCTTAAAATCAATTTCTAACAGTGTCTTTATTGTTAACATCCTGCTGTCTTTAAAATCAGATTTCCCAGAGTATGCAACCAATGCTCTAAAGCACCTGTGGATCCCTGTTTCCAATGTTGACAGTGAGGGTTTCAATGTACAGCAACATCATGTCTTACAAGTAAACATCTTTGCGAGCTGATAACATTGAAGTTATGTTGGGAATGTGTTTTGGAGATAGCCATTGAAGTCGAGGATTTTAAATTTTTGTGTACTTGTGTTACCACCACAATTCAGTATTTTCACATGTTGTCTATTTCATTCTTGTCAGTAACAATGTTAACATATTAAGATTACTTAGTTTTCATACATGCCAACTTTTACGGATTGTCCGTAAAATGTACGGAAAGTACATACG
The DNA here is from genome assembly GCA_003012365.1 of Medauroidea extradentata. Classification (NCBI taxonomy): domain Eukaryota; kingdom Metazoa; phylum Arthropoda; class Insecta; order Phasmatodea; family Phasmatidae; genus Medauroidea; species Medauroidea extradentata. The sequence continues at coordinate 25,452 of PNEQ01001238.1, forward strand.
TTTTACGGTTTTACGGAGGACAACATAATTTTACAGATTTCGAGACGTTCGAAATTTGTGTGTACATTAATGCCATTATTTACAAATGAATAGCGGACAAATTTGTTTTGCGCATGCGTACCAACATGAAACGTGTTTTACGGTGTTGTTTGGCTTTGCTATTGTGCATAAACACTCGTAAAATTCGTTTTTTTTACTGTGCGTTCAGCAGTTGGTCACAGTGAACACTACAGGAACCAGTAACAAAATTCGGTATGTGTTTTGTTCCCGGTTTCCTATTGGCGTATTTTATAGCAAACAGCCAGTCCGTGAATTTCTTGTATGGGCTGTTATAAGATGGCGATGTGCATGTTGTTTCTTGTCCAATTTCGCGCTTTTTTGTGTGCTTGGAAGCTGTATTTTTTACTTTGAAACTAAAATTATTTTTCCGCTGTTGTAATGAATATGACGTAGGTATAACTACCGTGTGATGCAACGAAATTTTGAAGTTAGAAAATGCATCGCGCGCATTTATACCATTGCGAACTTGAAAGAAAAATTATTTGCTCTTATTGTGAAGCGTACGTACAATAATAATATTTTATATGATAACGAACTGTTCGTAATTACTACTAGCGTAATTTTTGTGCGGCATTTATTGGTAATTTATGGAAGATGGTATGAAGCACCTAACTTTAATTACTATTTGAGGTTACAGGTCTACGTGGAAATCACAGAATAAACATGAATTTTCGTAAGTAGGTTTTGAAGGCGATGTAGCTAGAGCTAAATATTACCTTACAGTATTTCGTAACTCAAAACACAATCCAGTTTGGTACTGGGCTATTTCATGCCACATAAAATAAACAAAACTAGTTGAGATTTTTATCAAACTTTGTGAAACTATTTATATTTGTAACCGTGCTTACTGGTTGTTTAAAGATGCAAGTGTACATTTTGAATTATAAAAGAATGATGGCTTTTCAAAGAATTAAGTGAACAGGAAATTGTTTAAAGTATAACTTGGCAAATAATTGTTTTTGCATATTTACGTCTTGATAATGCCTACTTTAAAAACAAATAAACTTTTAAAATATTATAGGCCTATATGTTATTATGTGTACAGTTTGTAAGACATAGGGACTGATATAATTTGGCACAAAAATTGCAGCGTGCAGTTTACGCAAAAATGTGACATTCTGGAAAAGTTTTACTGATGGTCATTTTGAAAAGTTGGCAGGTATGAGTTTTCTCTAAAAGTACTTTTGCAAATTATGCAAAAAGATTGTAGCAGATTGCTTTGAAAAAAATTCAAGAGGGTCCACAGTCACGCTATGCGCCACAAAACTGTGTTTCAAGTTTTGCAAATTTTATCACACAATTTTTAAGATTGACTTTGGCTCATATTTCATGCTGAAAATTGTATATCGTTTGGTCCAAAATATCAAGAAATTGTTTGAAATGATATGAAACATTTTTTTCGTAGCTGTTCTGACACATTTTTTGTTTAAACTGTGTTTAAAATTTTCCGTACAAATGGGATTATTAAAATTTTTAAAAAGTAGTTAAAAAACACTGTAACATGACCTTAAAACTTTATACAAAATTTGAGGAAACAGTATGTGGGAAACTCGAAAGCAGAGATAGGACTAGTGTATTCTTAATATTCTTTTTAAATTGTATTATAAATCTTAAATGTGTGTTGTTATGAATGTCATGTGTAAAAAATTGTTATAAATAAATCTCGTCACTTATGAAATGCATAAAAATGACTCTAAATACATTGTTTTTATTCAACGAAATTATCGTATACTAAAATTTTATGACAAAATCCTCTGGTTTATTCACCGAAATTGGGACATTTCTTTTGCCATTTTTCATTGCCTCTAATAACATTGCGACTGCAGAATTCTCACGTTGATTGCAGTGCAGTGTGCCAGCTTTCACGTTCTTATCTTTCGTCCATCAAACGTCTGGCAGTACTGAAAACAATTTATACTTCAGGGAGCATCAATTTCACTGGGGTGTGTGAAGTACAGTCAAGCCTGTATAGTAACTGCGACATCGGCTACAACGACAGTATTCTTAATCCCAGTAAAAAAATAGAGGGAATATTTGTTGAAAAATACTACATTAGAGTCCCGTTTTAATGAACTCGGGAATAATGAAAATGGCGATTTAACGAAAGGATTTTTAGGAACCTTCAAAAAATAAAAAAAAATGTATAATATAACTAACTGAATTTGATAAAATCGAATGTTAATATTAAGTTAAGTCCTTTAAAAATACTAGCACCGATCGCCGTATGTACCTATTTCTCCTTAGAAAAGCTTAAACTATCTGTCGAGAAACAAAAAAAAAATTAGTTAAAATTCGTTGAAAACTTTGGCCGCAGGAAAGATTTTGAGATACGCACGCGCGGGCGCGGCCGAGTGAACAAGGCTGTGTTGCATAACAAGCGCACGCCTAGATCCTCATCCTGGCGGCTGGCTAGTGAACGAGCATCTAGGTACCCGGTCTCTACAGCGCGGCAGTGGACAGCACAAGAGCTAATTCACAAATAGTGCTTCGCGTCTCCATTAGAATGCGCTGCAGTGCCGCGTGCTCTATGGATTAATTCTATTACCGATATAATGCAGTGGTGTGCAGCGTGATTATTTACACCTGCGTCCCGTGACAAAACGAGCGAGTTTATAAAAAAATACGTAATATTATTTATGCAGACTTTTTACAACGTATTTTTTACTGTAAAAATTTTGTTTCTCCGATGCTAAAAAAAAGGCTTGAGTGAAAAGCAGTTTTAGCGAGCAGACCAAACGTGTTGTTTCACAAGCGCGGCAGCAAACAAGCTACAATGGCCGCCGCCGCGGCGCATATTTAATTATTATTTTACCGTTGTCTCGCAAACTTTTAATTCAGTTTTCATTTTAAGAATTTTTTTTTACTATTTTTCATGGGATTTTCTTAATATTGTTGTTGGAGCGGGCCGAAGACACACGGAAATATTGACGGCTCAGCGGCGTTAGTCATCACTTATCATGTGATGGCGCGTGCAAGGACGGCCTAACTCACCATGCGCATGCTCGCCGAGCTTTCCACGGGAAGTTTTTTCGCCAATTTTTTTTCTTTTCACGGCTGTGGCTTACCTATTGCGGTAAATACGTTTTGTTATTGTTTCGAGCCAATATACTTTTTTAAAAATTTCGTTAAATTCCGATAAAACATGCCCAAGAATGAATTTTTTTTTTTATTTGCCGGTAGGCCCGGGGGGTTGGGGAGGGGAGGGGTAGGCGACGTGTGAAGTTGGATTTTACGAAACATCGATTTAGAGTAAACAGTTTCTGGTCCCATGGCATTTCGTTAAATTGGGGTTCTACTGTAGATGTTCATTATAATTCAGCAATGATATAAGTAGTCCAGTAAAAAATTAACTTAAGCCACAGCTGTAAAAAAAATGATGAAAAAGTTCCGGATACTAATGTTAAAATACACTTGCAATGAGTAGTGAGTTATTTTGCTGGTCTGGTGAGTTACGCAGCGTACACAACACCAAAACGAGGCTGTGCTGTAAAGCAAGACAAGTAATGTGAAGGAGCTGTTCGAATTTTGCAATTTTAATGTTCGAACTCAAATTCTTGGTCTTGAAGTTCGCTGAACTCAAACAAAATTTTGTTTAATGAAAGCAGCATTTATTTAAATTGTTTGTTAAGTTATTTTTTCAAGTTTAAATAGCATACATACTAAAACAGACAAAAAGAGTTCAGGCATAACTTGAGTACTCAAGATAAGTTCATTAGATTTCTTTACTTCTTTATTATAAAATTGTGCAACATAGTAAGTTTTTTAACATGGAACCGGGTCAGTGATTCTCGTTGATTTAAAACCACATTTCCATCTGCAGAGAAGACACGCTCACTGCTGACTTGTGTAGCAGGAATACAGTACTTAAGTGCAAGCAGTCCAAGTCGTGGGTATATTGTTTTTATTACTTTGCCACCACTTCAAAGGATAAAGGGAGTGATCAGCTTTCTCTTTGAAAAACATCAAAAATTCATCATCTATTGTAATTTCGTCACTCGCTCTTGATTTACTCTCAGATAGATTGTGTGTACTTTCCAAATAGAAAACTGGGGTTTGTTGTCACTACTCATCACGGACGATGACGGTGATGATAATGATAATGATGGCTTTGTAGGTCTTGTTTTCGGAATCAGCTGGCATCAATATCGAAATCTCTTGCTTAATTTTTGTAATAATCAGGGATTTGTCATGACAGTACATCCTTAAAACGAAGATCCAAAATTATTGAAAATGAGTATTCAATGATTCCCTTTGGGTTAGGAAATCTGGATTTGTTAGTTTTCAAAACTTCTTTGCCAAATATGGTGCCAGTCTGTGATTGATTAAGGTTTGTGAGCACTGTAACGCCATGAAGTATGGCTATCACCATACTTACCGTTGGGATAGCTTTCGGAGGTAATTTCTATTGTTTCTTGATATACTGGTTTAAGAAAGACAATGTAACCTTTTAACTGTAAAAAAAAAATTAGGTGCAATTTGTCAGGCAAGTTATAAGCTTAAGTGTAAATTGGTATGCTGTGTAACAGCGTAATAAGAAGAGTGGTTTCGTCACTTTTATTTTTTGAACTCGGTATTATTTATACATGCTGGCGATAGGGTGGGAAATCCGGGAATAGTCGGAGAATTTTAGTGGACTGAAAAAGTTAGGGAATAGTGAGGGAAATGACTAGTGATGTGCAGAATCGAGTGATATTAAAATGAGTACTCAATTCTTCGTAGAGTTCTTGGTTTCCGATTCTTGTGTGTTGAAATCGATTCAATCACTAGTTTTTTTTTTTTTTTTTTTTTTTACATTTTCTCTCCTTCTTGCGAAGCAAAGCAAATAATTCACCATGTCGCCTTAATTTTTTCTTATAACACCCTACGCTGTTCATCTTATCAAAACTGTACACTAGCCAGTAAACTTAGTCTATACTGCGCCCCGAGTTCACACGCAAACCATTCGCCACTCGTTTCTATTTCAGGTTATCGTCTCGCTTTACCTTGTTCCGAGTTATCACTCAGATTCTGAGTACTCACGTTAACCACTCGTTTCTCTTTCCGATTAGGATATCGCTTTACCAGGTTTTGAGTTCTCACTCTCATTCCGAGTACTAACATAAATCACTCGCTTTTCTTTCCAGTTATGATGAGCTTTGAGCTCTCTCTATGCTAGGCAAAGTTACTCGCAATGTCACGCTACCACCTCGCATTGCTCAATAGCATGAATGCTCATTGAAAAACTGTTTCATCTGTCCAATATTTTGAAAATTTATTTTTTTTTAATGGAGACAAAACATCATTTGCACAAAAATAATGTCCAGGAAAGGTAATCAAACTGACAAATTCAGTCGTTTTAAATTATCAAAGTTAATAATGGAGGCTTTAGATAGAAAATTTTGGTTGTTTTAATGATTTTTATTTGTACGAGAGTTTTGTAGATGTACATTGTGACTATTTTTTACTGTAATGAATTTTTTTACTATTTTCGTAGGGTTTTTAATTGCTTGTCAAACTCCAAAATTACATACGTAAAATGTTTTTTTTAAAAAGTAAAACTGACTACCCAAACTGAAATAATTCGCACCGAATAACTACGTTATAGGCAACAAGGTCTCCTATGCAAACGTAAAAAAATATATAAAATTGCTGAGATTAAAATTTTAATATTCCAAAAATTGTAATATACTTATATACACACACACTAGCTGTCCCTTTGCGGCTTCACCCGTGTGTACTATAGAAAAATAGTAACTAACTTTTAATTACGTATTAATTGATGGTGTAACTATATTCTCTGTTTATATTTGATTTGCGAATGATTTTAAATTGGTTTGTACTGACGTCGTACCTCCTTAGGCCCGAGACCAAAGCCTGAACCGCGAGCACGTGTCATGAGATAGGGAGGGAGGGAGCGTGATGTTTAGTAAACAAACCAGCATGTGACTAGCGTGGTTAACTTAAATTAAATAATAACAACAACAATTCAGAGACGGAGAATGAGACTGATCTAGATGATAACCATAGTGTAATGGTACTTAATAATAAGAAGGGTAAATGTAATTTTGCAGTGCAGCCATGACCGATGCTAGCGCTGCCGGCATGCATCACGTGCGGCCAGCGCGCGCATCTCTCCGCCCCAGTTGTTCTCGAGCGTGCAGTGCGGCCGGTTGTGTTTCTGCGAGGAAGACTTCATCTTTGTCTCTAACTGATCATCGTCACGCTGTTTTATTATTTAATTAACCGGAACCTTTTGTAGTCTTCACCTTCCTCGCACGCACCGTCTCTACGTGATCAGCAGTGTGTTTGTTGTGATCCGTAGATTTTAACTTAACATTTCGCCGCCCACAGAGGCATTTGGTACCGTGACCACGTGGGGTGTAGTCACTTCAATTCTTATACAATTCTAGACCTTTTAAGTAATTACTGTATAAAAGTGTGTGTTGCATGTAGGAAAGTTAGGTGGTTGGTAATAAGGTTTTTAGTATTGCTCTTATCATTACCTCTATGGCTGTGTTTGTTGGATATGTATAAGTAGAGAAGTAACTATGTGGTTGTTGACAAAATGGATGAAATAAATAATGAGGAATAATAAAAGGAACAAGGGGAGTTAAAGCTCATTACATGGTGTCAGAAGTGGGATAGAAGGTTGAGAGGAAAATATAAAAGTGCAGAAAAAAGTATTCCAA
>PNEQ01001240.1:17688-28575 GCA_003012365.1 Medauroidea extradentata
AATAGACTTTAAACTTGGGCAATTGTTCGTGAACAACATATACATATTCCTAGCATTTTTATAATTTTATCTCATTTTGACATTGTCACTTTTGGCAGTAAACCGACGATATATCATCTCACTAATCTCAGGTTTGGGGCACCAAATACGTTTCCGCGAAACCTTTACCCTCTGAAACTTTGTAATGTCAATAAAGTTATAGTGAATATTTTGACAATATATAATTGAGGGCACCGTCACCAATGGTTGTGCACAGGGTAAACAGATGTTTCTCATTCGATTAACCTCTTACCTTAGATGTCTGTAATTACCCCAGAACGTCAAATTGGCAGTTTTATAAATAAGGCCCAGGCGAAGTCGTTGTTAGTGGCAGGGACAAACATAAGACTGCTTTACGTGTGGACAGCTATAGCTTCTTAACCTGCTGCAGAATTAGTTCAACTAGCCGCTTGGATATTCTAACACGTGATGAATGAAGTATCAATCTTGTGTACAAAGAGGTTTTTCAATTAAAGTAAATATTATCAGTTACGAATAATACTCGCGAGCAAAGCCGCGGGGGACTGCTAGTGTAAATGTATAAAATAGACGAACCATAAATAACAACAAAATATTATTCCCAGCCAGAATTAACAGTGAGCAAAAATTTTATAATTTGCTTCTGCAAGCATTAAATTACAAAATTCCGTTCTAGCGTGGCTACAACACAAGTAAAATTTATGTCAGTAATGCAGTATGATATTCAGCAAAATTAAGATGTTGGAAAGGACATTAATTGTAATATTCTTCAAATTCCCCGCACATTAAAAACTTTAAGGGCGCGGTCTGTATCAATTTTCAAAGTCATATTTTTATTTTTATATTTGTACCAGACATTTTTTCTTATTATTTTAGACATAAATTGTGAATAAATTTTGATGTCATGAAATTATTTTATCTCTCATAGTTTTTGCGTAATGACTCGTAAACGTCTAAATTTGCATTTTGTGGTTTTGTACACGCTAATAAAACCAACTGACATTTCAAACTGAAAAAAATTACAGTGAATAATGATTTTGTAAGCTACGACGTCTTCTATATAAAACAAAAAGTATTTTTTTTGTTTAAAAATATTCTTTAGTTTTTTACATTTTAACTTCAATTTTGAGCTTTTTTGTAATACAAAAATATAATTTTTTTTTGGTTTTATATAGGGAATCCTGTAGCCTACAACATCGTTATTCACTGCGATTTTTTTTCAGTTTGGTATGTCGGTTTTTGGCGTGCAGAAACCGTAAAATGCAAATTGACATTTACGAGTCGTTACGCAAAAACTATGAGAGATAAAAAAATTTCACAAGAGCAAAATTAAGTCACAGTTCACGTATAAAATAAGAAAAAATATCTGGTACATAAATAAAAATATGACATTGGGAACCGATGTAGACCGTGCCCTAATAGTTGTTTACGTGACAAAAATGTATAATTTTATATTTGCACGGCATAGTGCTAGTTTTATAGACGCTTTATTGTAACTACAAATTTTCAATTGTAAAATTTTTTAGCTTTCTTGGTTTTTCCACAGCAGCATGCCAAAGTCAGAATTCGCAAGATACAGGAACATAGTAATAACAAAAACCATGTGTCTTACTCGAATGAAATAATTTACACTGAAATAAGATATTATAGGCTAATATGCTAAAATATTTATAAACACGCAACAGGCATTTTGTAATTTTTAAAACATTTTCATAAATGAAATGTTATCGTTTTCAGATTTTTTTAAGTAGAAAGGAATTTCATTGTGTGTTTTTAAATATTTTAGCATATTGCCCCTAATATCTAGTTTCATGGTAAATTATTTCAGTCGAGTAAGACACTTGGTTTTTGTTATTACCATGTTCCCGTAACTTGCAAATTTTGACTTTGTCATGTCATTATATGAAAACCAAGAGAGTTAAAAAAATTTTTACCTGTGGAAAATGTAGTCACAAGTAACGTCTATAAAACGAACACTATATCGTGCAAATATAAAATTATGAATTTTGGCCACGTGATAGTTAACTTGCAAGCTCTTGTCAAAGTCGCAGTTTTATGTTTTCTGTTCGTACAAATAGGAAAGAAACAAATCACAGAATTGAAATAATGTACAGTTAAAAAAAACTCGCTGAACTAAACCTACTTCAGGCTACCTTTGTGATTACACTGAGAAAAATTTTTGTTTTTGTGAAACAATTTATTTCTTTGTAACTTTAGTCCTATTTCAACAGTTGAAAATACGAAATATTTTGCCTGCGTAGTCGCAAAATAATATTTTGCAGTAGCTTAGTAAAAAATTGGGAAACAGCAGCATGTTTCAAGGCATCATTTTGTACGTTAGAAATTTCGCTTGAAGTTGGTTTGATACCATTTAACATTGTCTTTCATTGTCTGGTTCGGGTTAGATGCCAGCTACAGTTCAGTCAGCTTGGCGAGCGCCTCAGCAGGCGATATTGTTTTTCTTGCATGCAAATTCTTTATGCTTGTTTCAGTTTTGTCGCTTGTTAGAGGGGAAACATACAATATTTCTCAAACTATACCAATACGGTAATCTATTTACAAACGTCCGATGAATTCTTTAAACAGCAGAATTAATTTCTTTTGAAACTTTTCTTCGACTGTAGCTTGACTCTCCAAAATGTTTACGCGGACGTCCTCGAGTGCTAGTACCGGCTGTCACATTTTGTGGTTTTGGCGTGTATAAGAGACTAATTGGTACATTTTTTCTTGAAATCTAATGTCGTAACTAAGCCATGCTGCAAAGTTAAAGCATGTTTTTATTACTACAGCATTATTTTCCTCTGAGACCGCAATTTTGCACCTAAAATACTAGCATATTGTTTTTTTTTACTTAAAACTATATCATGAAAGTCCCGTACACCCAACTGTTTTATTCAAAGTTAAAAATGTAATCACTTAGCTAAGTTACATCACTAATATTGCACTGATCGAACACCGCTCTCCGAGTGACAGAGCGTACAGTGCCAGAAATAAGTTAATAACTTTTGTGTCTGCGCCTGGTTGCAGCAAGTCTTTGCTTTTCTGTACACAGAAATGATTAAAGAATGACCATACAAAGCCTCGTCGCGGAAGACGACGGCAATACCTTTCAAAAGTCTACGGACATTATCATAATTATCGGCGCGCTGTCAATATACACGCCTCTCTTTAAACGCTGCAAATAAATAACAACATATAAGTTTACGACAGTATTGTGAGCTAATATGAAAAAGCATGCCTTAATCTGCTATATGAAAGTGTTTTGTTCAATAAGTGTGAACACCGATTGCTTTACTGTACGCCTTCATATTGTTAACTGCGCGACCGCCTCGCAGCACGTATTATAACAGGAACGTCAACATACAGATTTCCTGGAGGGTCAAATAGAGGGACGTCGTTTAACCACTTGATTAGCATACTCCAGGACTTAGTTAGCAAGAATGATAAACAACAATGCTTAAAAAAAATAAGTGAAAAATTCGATTTTTGGCCAGCTGGATACTAAAAATTACACACTGTAACGATCAGTTATCTGCTCTGTCTTGATCCGTTTAACGATACAAGTTCTTCAATGCAGCAGTAAATCGTCCAACTGGCTGGGAGTATCGTCTTCCGTGGGTACAAGAAAGTAAAAAAAGCAAGGAAAAGTAGTTTAATTTTGCACGAATACTCAAAAGTATGTTATATATGACTTGCACATAAATAATTAATATTATAGTTAAAATCATTATTACTAAGTGTTATTAATTTTTTTCAAGGAACTGCAGGCATACAGTATCGGCGAGACAAACACACACGCACCTGTGTATAATATTAGCCTTCAAACCTTCCACTTTCATGAGGGTGACCACCCTCATGAGGTATATTTGAGCAGTACAACGTAAGGAACAAAAATCGTCCTCTTGCTGTTCTGCAAGCTCCTATAATGCATCGTATACCAGAAAATTGCGTACAGCTGTTGCTGTGATAATACTGCAACGCCTGCTGTGCAAAAAAAAAATTGTACTTCCGCTAAGGAATTATTGATTTGTTAAAGACATCCAATAACTAACTGTGAGGCAGAACTGCATATGCGAACGTAAGGCACTAAAATAAATGGGAGAAAAATTATTTTCGCGAAATATTCTTGGCCCTAGCGATGAGCAGCCATCGAATAATCTGCTAACGGCCGAAGCTCTGTCTACTGCTCGGCGGCCTGGTCAGGCGGTTACCTTAAGGGGGAGTGTTAGACAATTTTACTGTATTTTCAGTTTTTGAGCCATAACATTTATTCATATCGTATTAACAAAATGTTTACTCTTCGACAAAGCATAGTTTGTTTCCTTGCTAAACTGCTTGACATAAATAAAAGTTAATGAAAGATTCCATTATTATTTGCATCAAGCACTTTACCAAGAATAGGCCTATCCTATACTTGTCGAAGAAAAAATTCTGATAATACATTTTGAATAAATGTTGTGGCTCAAAAACTGAAAGTACAGTAAAACTGTCTACACGTCCCCTTTAGGCCATGCTCTTTATGGTTTCCACTGTTTTTGCAATAATTATTTTTTTAACTTAAACGGAGCACATACCAAAAATCTGTCTGGCAGTTTTGTTTAAAATGGTTATTTGCCGTGATAGCTAATTTTTTCAAAGCAAGAAATTATACGGTTTCGAATAAAAATTCAAGTTAGTTACGTAATTAGCGAAAACCGTAATAATTGCTGCCTTGAAAAAAATCAGTCAACGTGGAGAAAACGATTTTAAACAAAACTGCCACACATATTTTTGATATCTGCTCTCGTTTAGGCGTAAAAATTAATATCGCTAAAAAACATTCTATACACCACTCTCCTTTGTACCGTAAACAAGTGCAGCGTGCTGGAGCACCAAAAGCTCCCGATCAACTGGTCACGTGACGCAGGAACACCAGTCCTTAAGTGGCCTCCCTAGCTGCACTTCAAATGCGTTGCAACGAGTTAGACTATTATTATTTTTGATTAAACTATTTAACGCGCATTATATTTGTATATTTTCGAGACAAAAAACCCCACGCTTCAAACTATGTCGTTATAGTTCGGCACGTTTATTAAAAACATCATTTTCGGGCCCGTAAAAATTGCCGAAAAGGTTTTCCAGACAGTCGCTGGAAAAATAATAATCGGATTCGAAATTACAACTATAGACCCAGGCGTTAGACTTTGAACTATGCTGGCCACAAATAAAACAATGTGGTCAACGCTTTAGGTCCTATTGGAAAGAGGATAATAGCAAAGTACTGTATGCCAGCTGATTGGCTGGCGCGGAGATGAGATAACGCATTACATACGTCAGTCAGCGGCAACCTTACCACTCTTCACTCACACACACAAAGGCAACCTATCTAGGTCCCTTACCAGCATGTCAAAGTCTAAATTCGCACGTTACGTGAACATAAAATAAGAAAAACCAAGTGACTTAATCGAATAAATAATTTACTCTGAAATGAGATATTATGGGTAGAGATGATGGAATATCGCGAAAATGTTTTGTGCCAACATAGCCTTGAAAACACTGACACAACGTAGCTGTCTACAGACCAATAACTTGCATCAAATATTAAAATAGCGGCATTCTTATTGGCTTAGTCAAATAGGGCAGTAGCTCCACGTACAAGGAAACGCCAGTAATCTTTTGATAAGCTGAATGCACGTTGAAGCCTAGCAAATAGTCAAGTTTTCCCGCGATAAACCATCATCTCTAATTATGGGCCATATGCTAAACTATTTAAAAACGCACATTGAAATACCTATGCACTAAAAAAACCTAAAAATGATGGAAATTTACGTCATTTATGGCAATTTTTAAAAAATACAAAACGACTTTGTTGTGTGTTTTCAAATTTTTAGCATAGTGCCTATAATATCTAATGTCAGTGTAAATTATTCAATTCGAGTAAGTCACTTGCTTTTTCTTATTCCTAAGTTCCCGTAACTTGGAAATTCCGACTTTGACATGCCGCTATGAGAAGACTATGAGAGGTAAACAAAATTACAAGTGGAAAATTGAGCCACAAGTAACGTCTATAAAACGAGCACTGTGGCGCACAAATATAAAATAATGAATGTTGGCCACGTGAATAATCTTAACACTGGTGTTCCTGCGTCACGTGACCAGTTGATCGGGAGCTTTGAGTGCTCCAGCACGCTGCACTTGTTTACGGAACAAAGAAGAGTGGTGTGTAGACTCGCCGTGCGTGGAGCGAGCGTGTCTTGTTTGTTTCTGGAAGCTCCTAGCTGCTTGTTTACTATGGTCCTGCAGTCGCGCGCCCGCGCCATAGGGAGGCCGGCTAACACACAAAAAAGTCTGCTTTGTATACAAGCCAATAGACGTGTTCGTATGAAAACACGCTGCTGACTCCACTACCACGTTTCACAACACTTAAAACGAAGGATAGGTCCGTACTGTATGTTAATGTTACAAAGTTGGTCAGCTGCCGCTAGGATAACACCATTTGGTTAATTAGACACGTTGCAATGTGAGATTTTGTAACGTAGCAGTTCAGACTCTCACAAACTTTTGCAACCACGCCAGGCCGATTATTGCTATAACATTTGATCTAATACATAATTTTGGAGGAAAGACGAATTACACACACACGTATACACACATATACAAGCAGTTCGGAAACTCTCTTCAAATATTTCGGGAGGTTAAACCTCGTGGAAAATAGTGACAATAGTGTACTGAAACTAATAGTTAGATATAGTAAGTTTTCGCGAGAAAACTTGTTAGTTTGCAAAGTGCCAATTTAACCTTCAGCATGTCGGTAGCCTTGTTTATGTGACTGGCAGTCGCTCGTTCGCTAAATTGTTACCCTATTTGACACAGCCAATAGGAATGCTGCTAGTAAGATTTGATTGATACCAGCGATTGGTCAGTAGACAGCTGTGCATCGCCGGACAGTTATCGTCCTATCCTGTATGTTGCAAGAAAACGTAGCGCTTTCAAGAGTTGGTTGGCACAAGAAATTTTCGCTATATTTCACCATTCCTACAAATAGTACTAACAGTTAGGGCCCGGTAGTTTTCGAGAAAAGATTTTTGCAGCATTTTGTTTCAGTGCCTTACGTGCACGCCTGCATCTATGCTTTGTGGTCAGTGATTGGACACCGTAACACACAGCGTGTGGAGGTTGAACCCGCAAATCACAGACGTGATGTGTGGCAGTTATCGGTGTACTGATTGGCACAGTCAAATGAATAATAACTCTACACAAAAACACTCTGCCAATAATCACGAAGTTGAACTGCAGGTGTGCACGTAAGACACTGAAACAAGGTGAGGCAAAAATCTTTTCGCTAAAACTACAGGGCCCTACTAATAGTCAGAGCCACCCAATTTTCATGGAACGATTTTAGCAGACGAGAAATGTTTACACACAATAGTTGGGAACCTATGATTTTCGGGAAAAGGATTTTACGCCTATTTGTTACAGTGCCTTGCGTGCACATTTGTGCCTCTGCATCACGCTCAGTGACTGGATGTTTGAACTCTCACACGCCTTAGGATGCTATACCAGCAAATAACAGACGTTCTGATTGGCGCAGTCAGATGAGAGACGCATCTGCACAAACAATAACCATGTAGAAAAGCCGTGCATGTGCACGTAGGGTGGTGATACAAGTTTGGGCAGAATTTTTACTCTCGCAAATTCATGTGTCCCTAATGGAACACACACCCGCATCTCTAACGATTGGCCATGCCTCTGTATGCATAGAGGTTCCCTACTTGACTCGGCAAATAAGAAGAACGTTATTCTGATTCTTAATGGCTGTACTTTGAAGACAACAACCTGAATTGTTTGCAGTTATAAATGTCCACTCACAAAAAATGGTCCAAACCACAGTGTTTTCAAATACAACTTAACGTGGAATCTTTTCTAAAAAAAATTGCCTTCCTTACTTTACTTGCAGTTTATCTCAACTCGTAAAGGACATAACTGCCACCAAAATTAGAATTTAAATTTCACTTTTTGCTACCATCCACCAACACATAAAAAATAGGGGTTGACCGCCCTCTAATGACATACAACTTATTTGTCATCGTGTGTAGTACTATTTTATGCTGTCGTCATACCCAGTACGTCAAACTGAAGGCAAAAGGTGCAAGTGGCCGGCATTGTACACAATTATGCTCTTAAAGCATTGGTTTAAAATTAAATTAAAAAAAAAAACCAACCTTCAAACCATATTGGTTTTACCAACTGTCTGCGCTAAAATTTTCCTCGAGTAACGTATTCCCGAAGAACAATCGCAGACGCCGAAATCTCCTGTATTTAATTGCGACGCAACGATTACGTTTGGCAAGTTCATCATTCTGGGTAACTGTTTCCTCATGAAGTTGGTTAATATCATTATCTGCGTTTGTTGTTTCGCACCTTATCCATATTGTCTTTGTGTGATGTATTTACCACCACGTATATGAATTATTACGTAGACCCTACACACAAGCTTCTACACTGCTACGCTCTAGTTTTCGTATGCGATTATTAAGGAGAAGGTAGGCTTGTGTGTGTGTGTGTGCATATATGTGTGTTGTGTGGTGTGTCTAGGGCGAAAGTACTAAATAATATGAATACAATTTTATAAATTCGACCGTCTCCGGTACTTTTTACTCCGGGCATCAACTTGCTTCCTCTGCCAGACCTGCCTTGTCGTCGGCAATATACTACTGGATGTTCCGTGGTTCAAACGACATACTTCTTCGACGGAGTGTCCTACAGCTCTTTGAGAAAAAAAATTGTAAACGAAAGAAGGCTGTACAGACCCATTTCTGAGTTACAGTCACGTATAAGCAAGAAAAATACACAGCTAAAGCATTCTTTTCTTTATTACAGTTGACTTTATTAATGTAAAATGGGATGAGACCTGAAAAAGAATAGCATTTTATTTTGAACACAAGCTACAGGATGATCATAAAAGAATACCCCAACTTTAAATGTCTACAATAGCAAAACCAAACAGCCTACAACCTTGGCTGACCAATTAAATGAACCGTGGAACAATAATGTTTTTATATTCGAACGTGCTAACACAGTGGTTGTTTACTTAGTTACACGGTCGTAGAAGAACAGGTCTGGACACTCGTCTATCTACCAATGTATTTTGCTTGACCTGACCCCTTGTTGTTTGACTGTAGTTCGTCAAGTTACCGAGAATGTCGTACTTTTTGGCGCTGTTTTCCGGGCGGTCGGACTCAAACTCCGTCCACTTTTTTCCAATGTTAAATTTATAAAGTAAATAAAGATTGCTGGAGCCTTTTCTTAAATTTTTGAGCGAGGAAAGTATTTCAAAAAATTGATAAAACATACGTTGTGATAAATTGTTTATCTTAGCGGAAAGGAAGTGGGAGGAGTTTAGTACGACCGCCCTAACTGCAGCGCCAATAAAACACAATATTGTCGGTAACTTGGTGAACTACAGCCAAACAACAAGGGGGTCAAATATTCAGGCGAGTGTCCAGACCTGATCTTCTACGCTCGTGGTCTGTTATAAGAGACGGCGGAGGACTTAAAAGTTTCCCAGCAGTATTGTGCGCCACCCCATTGGCACCTTGTTGTTCGCGGATACCTAAATGAGACCCTGCCGCAACGCTGGATTGGTCGTGGAGCAGCAGGTAATCGGCATTTTCTTCGCTGGTCCTCCAGAAACCCAGACTTAACCCCATACGATATTTTTTCTGTTGGGGCACATAAAAGATCATTTGTTTCATCCATCTTTGCTGACCTTAAAACGAGAATTACGGGCGCCATCCAAACCGTAATACCGGACATGCTGACAGGGGTGTAGAAAGAGTTCGCGATCGCTTAGGTATTGTTCAGGCTGTGCGTAGTGGTCACACTGAAAATTTATAAAGAAGTGGTGAACAAACTACTTTTACACAGTTCCTTTGCCTGGTCAACGAAGGTTGTGGGTTGTTTGGTTTTGGTAATATACACTCTAAAAAATATTTTTTTAAATTTAACAGACGTGTAGTGCTAAGAAAGTAGGTATGGTAGAATAGTTTCCCCGACATCCATGGTAGCACTCCTAAACCTCTTTATAAAACAGTCAAATGTATACTGAAGTTACCAAACTTGTATTGTAACAACAGTAAATGTTTGCATATTTACAAGACGGAAGTATGGTAACTGTCCCATAAGTTACTGCGTCTGGGATAATAACTTCCTATTTTAGGAAGTTTTTTTACAGTTGGGGCGTTCTTTTAGGATCATCCTGTAACTGTATTTACGCGTTACTTTCGCAGTTTGTCATTAAGTATCTTCACCTCCTGGAAGACGCTAAGCTAGTAATGACTAAGCAGTTAATGCAGGCTTAAATATGTGGAATCACTGTGTCAGCGAGCAGACACGGAACACCTGCCGTCTGCTTGGGAACACAGATATTCTTGGTAATTGAACCAGCGACTTTTTTCGATTTATATGCCTGGCAGCTGGCACACACAACATGTTCAAAATGTACCCAATTTGCCCATATGCAGACCACTAGTGTGGCTGGTGTGGTCCAATCATTGTTGGTGTATCGTGGCGAGTATTCATGGACCAAATCCTGGAAAGTTATCATTAGTCCGGGAGCATAAACCTTTATTTTGAAAGCCGTGCGATTTTTGTGATGAAAGCAAGTGAGTTATACAGTTATGTGCAGAAAATGTCATAGAACATGAAAAAACATGTTGACAGTTCTAAAATTCGCTCCAATTTTTACAGGCACACCTTGAGTTTAAACGAATTTACTGAAGGTATTATAGGCTGTAAAATAAGTTTTTTTATAAAACCGAGTTGACAGATACTTGTAAAACACCATTGTATTAAAGTGATATGCATACATTGTGGCCTTATAGTATTTAT
>PNEQ01001241.1:0-11866 GCA_003012365.1 Medauroidea extradentata
ATATATATATATATATATATATATATATATATATATATTTGGCTTTGAAAGATTCAACTGCACATTTTGCGCGTGGTACGTACATTCACCTGTATGAGTAAGTGCTCTGCGCGAAGGCAGCGCTATCCTTTGGATTTTCTAGAAAATAAACCCTCAGGAAACACACTGCACTCTTTCAACTGCCTGTCGAACTAAACATACAGAGTTCTGAAATCCTTCAACAGGGTGCGGTATTACTGTTAGCTCTGTTGCAGTTATAAATCGTGTCTCAGACTTTCGGCAAAATGACTTTTCTGATGAATTATTTTCGGCGAAACGATTTTCGGGAGAATGATTTTCGGGAAAACGATTTGAATTCAGAATAGAGCGCTGAAAACACAATTCGGGAAAACGGTTTTCGGGTAAATGGCGCGCTCCCGTTCAATTAACATGTTTTTTTTTTTTTCATTACCAAATAAAATCGTGATTTTGACTTTGTAATTACCGTATAAATAGCATAAGGAATGGTGAATAGTAGAAAATACTATTTTATTATACTGTGTACAACTTCTGAACTTCATCGTCCAACACAACAGCAAAGAATAAGGTTATGGCTTCGCACTACATAAATTTACCATTCAAAATGTAATTAGCAGCACTTCACATTCCCTAATTGTAAATTAGGAAATAAAAATTATGTTTACTTCTATGACAAGAAGAACTAAAACTATGTTGTTAATAATTTATACAGTCGTCAATAAAAACAAAACAAATATGGTATTATCGTAATGCTACTAGATTTCCCAGCGTTCAACAGCAGGCTTGACCTGTCTAGCACAGTCGGCAGAGAAGGCAGGCTGCAGTAGGTGGGATTCGAATACCAGTGTTCCTCAAGTCTGGGAATACCAACGTTACTATGTAATAGGAGGGTTGTCTGCAGTTATGAATCACGCCAAAGTCAATTTTATCATCTGAGAATTGCACCCCTGATCCAAATGAATGGAGCAGCGGGTCTGATTTCCCAGGTGGAGCTGTCGCTGGCCGCAATCTATGATGCATTGGAGTTCTTGCAGCCACGGTTGCCAAGTATCAGGTCTGTCTCCAATTCAGTTGTGGTAAGGAACATGGTGTTGGTGGTCCCAGCAAGAGTTGTCAGAGGCACTGTGATTTCTCCATCAAGGGGACGATACACATGCTTTCTTGTCAACTGAACTGCTTGGGTAGTTGGTTGGTCATGTAATACTTAAACTCTGTCAGCATGAGGCAATAGAGATAGAAGACATGTTGACGTGGAGAAATAGCCTAGAGGAAGGCCGCACTAAACTGAATGAGCATTTTTGCTCGTGCCGTAATGATGCGACTGTAATATGGTCTCCTTTTAAGCCCTAATACCAAATATTATTGCTTGGTAATACGTTGAATAGGGCGTGGCTGGCTTGGCATGGACGGCGGTGGTGGCGGCATTTTAAAACCATCACGATCCCATTTTTTTTAGAGGATTTGCGCCATTTTATTTTGTTTTTAATGTTGTGACTGCCAACTGCCGCTCATATTTCACCACAGTGAATTAGGTAATAGATTTTTAGACCATTTTCAATGTTTTTTCTGATTTTTTTTTTTTTTTTTTTTCCCACAAAAATGTTTTAATTTAGAGGGTTCCTAAGAATGTTTTCGTAAAATTGCTTTCTTCGATAAATCCAGGGTTAGTAAAATCCAGGGTTCGTTAAATTGGGGGTCTAATGTACGCACATAAGTTTATAGAAACCTCTTATATTGCCACTATTCTGTGTTGGTATACCTTAACCCATTTATATCAGGTCTCACCCAATCACTGGACCGGAACGCTTACCTCAGCCTAGGATGTTTCCTTATCCGTATACTACCACATGTCCCTTTGGTACACAACAATGTGCCTCCAATGTCCCTAACAGTTGTTCCCTGAACAACTGACCTCTACTAAACTATTGCAGTATTCCGCTGATCCTAGCTACCTGCCCGGGAGGTGTTACCTCAACCAAGTGGTAGCGATAGAATGCCCTTATATACCTACTATCTCGGGAGGACAGAGTAGGGGATGCAAGGGTGAGTGACAGGTCATGTGTGCACTGTCTTCACCCTGCCCCTCGCTCTGAGCACACATGCCTAGTACAGAGAGAAGGAAGGATCAACGTGCAGGTGCTTTCGCCAGGGTTGCCCTTCACTGCCCAGCACTCTTCATATTGTTACAAGTTTGGAACACAAACTTTACATGTGGGCAATTCCCATGAATTCTTTTGGGATAGAGGTCTTATAATTATAAATAAAAGAGTGAAATTAATTACTGGATTTAATAGCTCACAAAGCTACGAAATACACGAAACAGTAATCAACTATAACTCTCACAACACACTTAGTTATGCGCACAATTACTCCTGTGTCACAGACACATTAATTAACTTTAACAATTAAAGCACAAAAATGTCTACCATCAATTAATTAAACAGTACAAATCACAGTAAAAGTTTGTCATATATCCAATCAACAGTCTTTCAAATAGTGACAGTGTACAACCTTAATAGTCTGTCGTGATGATGAATCGTCGTGTGCTGCACAGCACCCCGAGTGCACCGCTGTCTTCACTCTTGAGGTCTTCGGTTCAACTCCCGTCGCGTACCGCCTTCTTCGCCCGTCAGCCCGCCGCAGCAGTCCTCTTGGTTCGTCCAACACTGCTCCGAAGGTAGCCGCCTGCCGCCTCACAGTAGACTCTGATGTAACCAAGATGTCTTCACCAGTCTATCTCCACAACCATAGCACCTTCCTCTAGCACGACCAATAGCGAACTCTCTCCAAATATGCCAATTCTGCGGTTTTATACTCCTCGAAACAGTCGGGGAATAACCATATTACAGGGGTCTAAAAATAGACATTACATGTTTCGGACATGAATTAAGTCACGTAGGCCGCCCTCATAGGGTTAAGATGCAGTTGGGACAGTTATCTATGATGTAGCTTCGGTGTGTCTTACATCACGTAGCCGCCCGGTCTATGAGTCAAGGGCCAGTCCACAAAGTGTTACGAAACAGCGGCCGACCACTGGCCTTCAGGTACATGGCACGCAAAAATATTATCTGCACCAACCTGCACTTGTGTTAATTACAGCAGTTCTGGCACGTGACCATAAACACACTATTGTGGGGGAAGGAAGGGGAAGTTGCCTAAACAAACTCCTATGTTTCCTGTAATAAATTGGCTGAGTAAATAAATAGCAAAATATCAACTAACAACTTTAAAATTAACATTTTGCTAGTAGGTGTCTTACTTAGATGGAAGGTAGTATTGGTTTTAAACTGTACAGTTTTGCAAAAAATAAGTTAACCGAAAAAAATTTTTGGCTAGAGTTTATATGAGGAGCAAACATTCTTAGAGTATATGTGTCCCTTTGGGTAGCTATATATGTTTTCTGGTTCCCACTGTGAGTTGGGAGAAATTTAAGTGTTTCGAGATGTAATTCTTGGTTGCTGGTGTTTTCCATTTGTTGGTGCTCTCAAATTTTTAAGGGGAACAAGCACCTATTGTTTAAAAATTGTTTTTGCTGTTACTAGTATTTAGAAAGTGTCTGTATCTATGGATCACTAGGAAATTCTGAATGTGGTTTAACATTTGTCTATAATGTACAGACTGTTGGTAAATGACACTTGTTCCTTGAAAATTTTGACAAGTATCTTTATAATGAACCAAGATTATTACGGTATAGAGCCAAGATTATATGGTTTTATTTTATGCCTAATTTCATCATTTAAGAATGTTAATTTTGTTTTTAAAAAACATAAGAATTTAACTATTTGGTGTAGTAACACAACGTATATTATTGACTGTCTCATAAAATATATTTGTCTCTTTGTAAAATAGAGCATACAGTATAATGAACATTTCAATGTTTTGGTTAAAGAATTTATTTTTAAAATATTGTCATCCACCAGGTCATAAAGAATTGTCTTAATTGAACATATAAATTTAAAAATATGACTACAAATAGTTCCACTTTGCACTCTTTTACCTTATAGTAGTGTGAAGGCCCCTAAATTCCCTGGTAATTGGGCTGGACATGCCGGTGCTTGAGGCTTTGGGCCTTCGCCTCCGCTCGCGCCGCCGCAGTGTTGGTGACTGGCGACGTCAGCGCCTCCCCTTCCCTTCTCCACCCTTCGGTTCTCCTCCCTTCCGCGCCTGTGTGCGCACCGCCCCCTCCCTGCCCCGCGATCGGGGTGGGCGTGAGCTGGCCTGGCGTGCGCCAGGCTAGTGAGCGATGACACCTCGACCGCGACACACCCTCTCCTGAGCTTAGGTAAGCAACTGCAACTTCCTATGGTCTTTATGCCTCCGGGTAGTTCACTTCCTTCGCCGAATGTCTTTTCATATGTATCTTTTGAAGTGCCCTCTGTAAAATTGTATATTTGTTATTAATACATTGTCGTATGACATTCTGACTCCAGTTATTCTGTTGTTTGGGTTAAGTGTCCCTCCCTACCCTCGTCCCGACATGACTCCCCGGGAGCATTATATATTTGTGTATTTATAATTGTCGGGTTGGTTTCCCGAACGTTACAGTAGTTTTCAAAAAAAAAAAAAATCAATAGCAAAGAATCCTGCATTTCAAAATTAATTTCATTTGAAACAGAAGTAGATTTGTTCTTTGGTGTATAGTTATATTTTAGTTACAGATGTACTTATAATATGTTCTACTTTTTACCTTCAAAGCCCTTGAAACGTGACTGAAATAGTAGCAGAGGAAGGTAAAAGCAGGAGAAAAAGGCCCGCGCAGTTCAGTTGCACATAGTATTACAGAGCCTCGTCCTTTCCTGTCAGTAGATTATTCTGATTGGTTATACAGGAAACGGTCAACTGGCAATGTTTGTATGGACTTAATAATTTTATAACTAGTTTTGGTAAAATAAGAGTGAAAACTTCTGACTGTTACCTTATTTGAAAAAATTTGTATGACAAGTATGGAGAAATCTCATGAACACGTTACACTGGCGTATTATTTTATCAAATAAAATATCAGTACATAGTTAAAAATAGTTTACCTGTAAGGGTTCTGCATTAACTGTTTCATTGTCTTGTTTAATGACGAAGCTATTTAAATAGTCCTCTCATAATAAGTTGCCTTAATTGCTCAGAAGAACTAGCATATTTTCATGCAGATAATTGACTTGGATCTGCACTTTTGATCACAATGATTTTGGAATTGCAGACCAAAGGAATAGTTGAAAGATATGTTTCCTTACATTTTAGCCATTCTGTGAGCCATTGTGGTTTACATACTGATCTGTCAGACGATGATTTTCGTTGTTTCTGTCACGAAAATCAAAGTTATAAGCTTAACTCCCCCACAACTAACATTACGTGTAAATAAACATGTTTGGAACATGCCTTCATAGATATTTTTATTGCAACTTGGTAGACTTTGTACGTTTGTTGCCACTACCATCACTGCTGCCGTCAGTGTATCGATATATCAAGCAAGATGGTAGGTAAAATTACGTTGAGTGCAAAGTATATGTTGATAAATGTGAGTTTGTTTGTGTGCACGTGTGTTAACATATGGCAACGAATGTGATGTACGTAGTTTGTAACTCTCATCATGGTGCCACATACAAAAAGTAAATATGTTTAGTTAGATTGTCGAATGTGGAAAATATAGATGAAAGTGTGTATTTTTCCATCTGTTGATTTTAAATTGTAATTATCAGTGGAATCAGATAAAACTATATGTACACCTGAGCTGAGATAACTTACAATTCACTGTACTTTTAAAAATTAATTAGCTTGTATTATTAATTTTTAAGGTTATTTAACTGTATTCTTATTGGTCACGTCTTTTGTGTTCATAAATTCATGGAAAATTTTGCAGTTTTGTGTTTCACCATATAATTGTGAGTCTAGTAATGGTCTCTTGGTGCTTTGTGATTGGTGTGAGATCTCTTTGTCATACCAAAAATTTCGGGTAGAGGAATTTGTCTACAGTTTAGTCAATTGGCTCAGCGTAATTCATAGTTGATTGAATTAAAATTTCAGGAAACATGTTAATATTCACTTCTGTTTTTAAGTAATGAAGACAACTTTATAAATGCTTGTGTGTAGTTGAGTGACCAGACTGTTCACCCGCACTTCCTGGAATTCTTGCTCTCCCTGGGCTGGCCTGTTGACGTGTACCAACATCCAGGCTGGACAGGTCAGCTCGCTACCAGCTGGAAAGTCATGCCACACCCACCAGGTGGTGAGTATTAGTTTTTACGCATTGTGGAAAGTAACAGTATTGAAGTAAGCAGTTAGCAAGCTGTTGACTTGTTTGAAAAAATTAATTATTGTGGTAATTTAATTTTATCATTATGACTATGTAGGGTACCTATATCATTTCAACTAAGGATGCATAGCTGTCAGTGTAGTTTGTCTGCATGGTAATAAAAGTAAAGGAATAAACTTGAGAAATACATAAAAATTTTTGGTTATAGTATGTGATATTCTGCCAGGTGCATACTGGCACCTTTATACAACGTTGGACAGAGTAATTGAATCACCTTAAAGATATAGTAGTTGGACTTTACGTCTTGCAGACATCAAGATTTGTTAAGACAGTGAGGTACTTTTTTTACACAATGACAGTAACTGGGAGAGGAATCCATCATAACCTTTGCTAAGGAACCATCTTGGAATTGGCTTGGAGTGTTTTGGGGAAACCATGGATAGCCATAATCAGGATCGCCTGAGCTGAGGATTGAACCCAGACCCTCCCAAATGTGAACTTAACATGTTCTACATGTGCTGTATTGCTCTGTAGCACCTTAAAGGTGAAATTGAAGTGTAACAAGTCACATGGTAATAATTAGTAAGCTAAGATAAGCATTGCGAGACTTTAATTAGATAAGTTGAAGTATCAACTTAAATGCTTGCATAACCATATTTATTGTGGTGTGCACTTTTCCTTTTGGGATGAGTTGCAATCAGTCATTCAACATAGCATGAAATCGCATGGTGCCTGAGTACTGTCCTGGAGCATTTTTCTTCTCTAAGTACAACAATTTTCGAGGGAGTGAGCCAGTTGTGGGTGGTGAAGGAGTTGACATACCTGCTGAACCCATATGACCTGAATTAACAACAGGCTTAGGGATCTCTTTGGCAAAAGTAAGGTAGCATCACAGAATAAACAAGTAGTAACAGAAGTGACACGGGAAGCTTTTTCATTGTTATTATTGCAGCTTTATGGGCATACAAGATTATAAACATTGCCATTTTAATTGAAGTGTTTGGTTTGTACTTGTAGTGTTAGAGACATGTAATTAGTTTGTACAGTATATAATTTAAATATTTATACATTGTGAACATGGCAGTTCGAGGCTAAACATCAGATCATAAGTGACACGAGGAAGCTTTTTAATCTTTATTGTACTAGCTCTTTGGGCCTACAGGAAAGTAAACAAAGCCACGTGAAATTGGAGGCGTTTGTTTAAACAAACACATTCTGAAAAATACTGTCATTTGTTTGTATCTTAATTATATATTTAGAAATAGTTAACGTGACATTACTCACATGACAGTTTCCTCACTGATTACTAAATAAGTCCTACTTAATATCGGTGTAAGCAGTCATCCAAGAACAACGTTAAAATCCAAAGAGGAATAGAGTATGATGAAAACTGTGTTGTCGTTCCTGCTACCAAATATTGTAGAAGGACAATATAGGAAACTCATAAGAAAAACACGAGACGGTTTATTTGGTTCCAGCTCACGCCGACAGGAGCGCTGTTCCTTCTGTAGCAGCAAATTGCTCTATGGGTAGTTCAGGTTTTATATATGACTAGCAGTCCCCCGCGGCTTTGCTCGTGAGTATTATTCGTAACTAAGAATATTTACTTTAGTTGTAAAACCTTTTTGTACACAAGATTGGTACTTCAGTCATCAAGTGTTAGAAAGTCCAAGCGGCTAGTTGAACTAATTCTGCAGCAGAATAAGTAGCTATAGCTGTCCACGCGAAAAGCAGTCTTAAGTTTGTCCCTTCTGCTAACAGCGACTTCGCCTGGGCCTTATTTATAGCCCTGCCAATTTGATGATGTGGGGTAGTTACAGACACCTTAGGTAAGAGGTTAATCAAATGAGAAACATCTGTTTACCCTGTGCACAACCATTGGTGACGGTGCCTTCAATTATATATTTCAAAATATTCATTTTAACTTTAATTACAAAGTTTCAGTGGGTAAAGGTTTCGCGGAAACGTATTTGGTGCTCCAAACTTGAGATTAGGGAGATGATATATCATCGGTTTACTGCCAGACGTGACCAAGTCTAAATGAGATAAAAGGATAAAAATGCTAGGAATAATGTATATGTTGTTCACGGATAATTGCCCGAGTTTAAAGTCTATTCGTCGTTTCCTACTGTTGTGTCACAGTATAGTAACTTACCACATTTTTGTTAATTTCTACAATTTAATAGTGTTTGAAAGCAAAATAACATTTATGACTTAATCACTTTTGACAATATACCGACAATATGTCAGCTGATTAAGTAGAGGAACCGAAGTGGAAAGCGAATTGCAACTATACCCCTTTTAAATGACTACATGTAAATTGCGCTAATTCGGTCTGCCTTCGAGTGTGAGAATTGAACGTTCGCTCGCAGCTTTTAACGGAATTCGAGCCCGGAACCTCCCGTAATATAGACCTGAGTAACAAACAACTGCATCACGTAATGTTGAAATAATTCATGAAAATCAAATTTAATTTTAAAAAACAAAATAATTATGTCCTGGGCTTATAGATGTTTTACAACACCACGTCTTGATAGGATACTGTAGATTGAAACTCCTGTGTAGGTTATTTCTCGCTGCTCGTTCCCGCTTTTTGGATCGTCTGCCTTGAATGTTGACCAACTTAGTTTTATTCTTAACAATCACGTTATCTTATAAAGTAAAATAAATTACATATAATTTTTTAAATACTTACAGAGGCATCACTCTGACGTGAACAACACCTCAATATCGCTACTGGTTAGATAGATATCGTGGGTTGATGGAAAACAAATTTTGTTCTTTTTCGCCCTTTTGGGTGTCGAATTTCGAAATAGTTTACATTCACGTCTTAGACATTTGTATAAGTATCCAACTTAAGTGTAAATCACATCGCTAGACCATTCAGTCGAATCAAAATCGATCATTCGCTAAAAAAAAATACATATCACCCCTGCACAGTACTGAGAAATAGAATTTAGAAAAGTCTTAAAACACGTTTGCGATTATTTCTGTAACCATCATCCTAAAGCAAAAATTAATTGTTTATCTTGACGGGCTTGATATATATTGAGGATTTATCTAAAACTCATTCAAGGTCTTTCACCACCTACGATAGTAAATTTCTAAAAACCCTTGAATCACATTTTAGAATACTTTATTGGTGTCTCGTGGACGTGAAAAACACAACATTAGCCCACTGGATTCAAGATATGTCGACGATTAATTGAAAACACTTTTCACCACTTTTCACCCCTTTTCACCTCCTTAGGTAGCGAATTTAAAAAATTTCTGAAATTCCTTTACAGGTATTTGAGTAAGCATCAATCTTAAACAAAAATCACGTCGCTATACAAAAATCTACGGGATCGATATATGTCATTGTGAATCGAAAACACATTTTACCCCTTTTTTAACCGGTTTAGGGCCAAATTCAGAAAATATATTTTAATGGTATTCGGGATAATTACAAAAGCATCAATTTAAAGCAAAGAGAACTTCAATATCTCGATTGGTTCGATAGATGTGGAGGGATAATCGAAAACACATTTCACGCATTTTCACCCCCGTGATTAAAGAATTTCGAAATGTCTTGGAGTCCTGTAATAGAGATTTGTATATGTAACAAATTAAACTAAAAATCTCGACGATAGCCAATTGTGTTTCAAAGATATAGACGATTCATGAAACACACATTTTGCCCCTTTTTTACTGCTTGGATGTCGAACTTCAAAAAATCCTAAAATTACTTTTTTGACATTTACGTAAGCAATATTTTGAAGTGAATACCAGCTCTTTATACGGAAGGATTCGATAGATATCGATAGTTAATTGGAAACACATAAGGTCTTTTAACCCCCTTAAATTTTGAATTTCGATAAATCCTTAAATTGGCCAATATGCATTTTTACGAGTGTCCTATTAAAGTGAAAATCACGATGATAGGTCTTCGGGTTCAAACTCTAACGATGTTCCTTCAGAAATAAATTTCACCCCTTTTCACCCCCTTAGAGGTCGAATTTCGAAAAATCCCTTCTTAGTGCTCACCTACCACCTGAGGGGAACCCCCAAAAAATTTCACGATTCTAGGTCCGGTGGTTTGGGCTTCTGTTTGAATTGTCAGTCAGTCAGTCATCTTTCATTTTTATATATATATATATATATATATATATATATATATATATATATATATAGAGAGAGAGAGAGAGAGAGAGAGAGAGAGAGAGAGAGAGAGAGTGAGATTATGTATAAATTGAAATGTAATCGTTCCTTTAGATTACGTATAGACATACTCTGGTTGATATTATTTTCTTAAGTTAAAAATAAAAATTTATATTACCACTTTCTTATACCATTAGGCTAAGAGAAATTCCGTCTGTAAATTTGTAAACACCATAGAAACCTTAGACACAAGAATGTGAATTTTGCTAGTGCTTCCAGCTCTCGCCGTCGGTAACACGTCTCGCGCTTTACAACGCTAAAAAGCTGGAGTTTCCTATATTGTCCTTTACGATATTTGCTGCTACTACTAATTTATTCTGTAGTTTTGTCTCCGCATTGAGTTGTATAGCTTGTTGTATAGAGACAGTGGCATGTGCATTATACTAAAAAAATGTATTTACAGCACACTGTGTAAAAATAGTTGAAAATTGTGATGAAACAGTGGTCTCGGTTACATTTATATTTTTTTACATGGAAAACATGAAAATAATGCTGTTGGCCAGGATTTTTTTTTTTTACTCGCGCTATGTCCTCAATATCTCTTAAACACGATGAACTACAGTATCATCACAGTTTTCATGCAAAAATTCTACGTGGGCAAAGCAGCAGCCGAGCAACTAGTAAAGTATATGTGAGAACGAAAGATGAATGACGATCACCAAGATGTTTCAAACGGTGAGGGAAAAAATTTTGATCGTAATTACCGTATTTGCCGGCGTATAGGATGACCCCGCATATAAGACGAGTCATGGTTTTGAAGGTACAAAATCTTGAAAAAAAGTAAATTACTAATTTTGAAATTCCCGACAGAAAAATATTTTTTTCCTTTGCCTGAAACATTAAAAACTTAGTTTATATATTTTTAATGCATTTTTTACCGGCATTTAAACATCATAATAGACAAATAAACTAATAACATTGGCTACTTAACATTGGCTACTACCGCCCTCCGCGCACCCGAGAGCCATGGAAATGCGCGGCGGCAGCCGGCGATATCTTCATTTGCCGGCAGTTGTGCGCGACTTGGCAACGCCGGCCTAAGGCACGCCGCGCACTACATGACAACGCCGGGCAATAACAGCTGCTTGCAAGGTCATTGCGTTCCTGTGCGCTGTTGTCCTCCAGCCTAGCGCTAGACGGTAGACACGTGAATGTGTGGTACGGTATCTAGATCCTCGTTTTTTCCACCCGAGTCTTGTGCTTGTGAGACAAAGGATGAAAGCATGCGGACCTAGATCCTTGTTTTCTCCGCCCGAGAGTTGTAGGCTGGCGAGGCAAAGTATCTCGGCACGCGCTCGCATCGATCGCCGCTTCGCTGCGAGGAAGTGTCCTTTATTATGAATGACGCTCATCAAAATCTCGTACCGTAAATTTTATTAAAATAAACGGGTGACTCGTTTTCAT
>PNEQ01001241.1:12866-60890 GCA_003012365.1 Medauroidea extradentata
ATCTCGGCACGCGCTCGCATCGATCGCCGCTTCGCTGCGAGGAAGTGTCCTTTATTATGAATGACGCTCATCAAAATCTCGTACCGTAAATTTTATTAAAATAAACGGGTGACTCGTTTTCATTTGTGACGAAAAACGCAATTCCTTGAAACATCATACAACTCCACAGCTTACAGCTTAGTTTTCAAACGATTTTTGGGCTACCAAAAATTTTTGCACCCTCATATAAAACGAGAAGCAATTTTTGAGGGCCAAAAATATGTAAAAATTGTCGTCTTATATGCCGGCAAATACGGTAGTTGAAAAGAGATGTGAATCTTATGTTACACAGTGCGTTATGTTAATGTCGACAACCACGCATTAAAAATATGTGTAGTAAGAATTACTAGTTTTGTGTCGGTAGTCTTAATTCTGAGTACTGTGCCATAATTTTTTGCATTGTAAGAAACTACATATATCTTGCTAAAACTTTTGTAGACAGTTCATTGTAAAATTAACACTGTCTTTACTATGTACTTACACTACTATGTTTGTATTTATAAGTGACAGAACAATGTAAACTGGCTGAATGAAGAAGTTATCAGGGCTTCAAATGGGATCAATATACCATGAATAGCCTACAACCTTATCGCTACTGTTTACATATGGGGAAGGGTGACCACATAACTTGAATTTTAAAGCATTATATGAAAATGAAAATTGTAAAAGTACAGTATTCATATAATGACAGCCAGACATAATTTGGCAACCAGGCAATAACATACATTTCAGCAAGCAAGTTTGCAAATATAGTAAAATGTATTATACGTTCAATGTTTATTCAAGCTCTATTTTTTCAAGCATTTTATTTTGTAACAAAGAATAGAAAGAAAATGCATTATTGTGAAACAAAGTATAATACTTGTTTAACTTGTGGCATTATCAATTCAACACCAACTATACACACTACATATTACTTTAATAAATTTAATTTCCTTTCAGGTACAATTGATAGGACCTTCGGTCATTTGCTAAGAGACTGTGCCCTTACCTCCAATTTGTTTGCCAGCACTTACATTCAACTCTGTGCTATAGTGATTAGTCTTCGAACTTGCTTGGCGTGTTCGCCAGGAGCGTGACGTGCCTTTTCCCTCTCCTGCTAACTACCCCTCCTTTTCCCTCATCCCGCACACATGTGTGGCGACGCGTTTGGCCGACTCGTCGCCGGGCGTGGTGGTGGGCTGATGACAGTCTGTGCTTAGTCATTCGAGTGGAAGGACCATGTGGCAATGCACCTTGGCATCAGCAAGTGAGGGTCATCAGACACGAGAACTTATGGGTCAACTTAAACTAATGTTTGTCATGTCTGTCGCCACTGTGTACAGTTTCATTCTTGTTTGTAGACATCAGTAATTCTTTGCTGCAGTTATTCGTGGGCGTGTGCACAACTGGGTTGGGAAGTCTAATGAAGACTTGAGATTGCCTAGGCTGTGTGTGCATTTAACCTCACCCCGCACTGTGAAGGGAAGGGGGGGGGGAATTGTTAGATTGTAACATAGGCGAGGCGCATTGCTACAGGAATGGAATTGATAGATACCGTCAGTATTTTTTATAAATCTAATACAGGCAGTAAAACATGCTGGTGACTAATTGCGACCACAAATGTGTAGACTGTGTATGGAACATTTGTGAAGTGTCGTACACCTAAATGAACGTTAGCTGATGGAGAAGACAAAATATTTGTCATGTTCTATGTAGGACCATTATTATTTATTGATTTAATTGTGTAAATGAAACTGCTTGTAAAGTCTCTGTATGACATATTTTGTATATAAAGGCTAAGGGAACAACAAGCACTGGCACGGGACCCAACGTGAATTTGGTACACTTGGGCATGGTAATACACGTCTGTTACAACAGTAATGTACTAAGCCTTTAACAGCAACGTCTTGAGCATGCATGGATTATGTAACATGAGACTGGAAGTAATGGCAAAATGCATGAGTAGGAGAAAAGGGACCAGAACATCCATAAAAACAGTTACATTACCACTATTTGAAATGTCTTGGTGTTTGCCATTTATCCTTAGTTTTTATATACTATTCTTTACTAGTTACCTAGCTGCTGCTTTTCCTGCGTGGAATTTTCGAAAGAAAAACTGTGTTGATAGCTGATAGTGTTAATGAGATATTGAGGACATAGCGAAAACATATTTTACGACTTTACATCCTCCTGAGCATAATGATACTTCATCAGGTTTGAGATATTGAGAATATTGTGAAAATAAATTTTTCTTCTTTTCACCCCTTAGTGGGTGTGTCTTTGCCACAAAGGAAACCGCCTTAAATTTTCATACTTCAAATAGAAAGTTAACTTTTCTGCCAACTGCCAGTAATATATGTGTACATAATATCTCAGTAGGTCCCCATCGCCTTGCCTTAAAAGGAGTCGAACCCAAAACCCCCTGCCAGTGTTCTAAACATACATATATGCTGTGATAGGTTGTCAGAATTCTTAAAAAATTAAATCTCTATAAATAAAAGAGTTCACTGAAATAAAATCTGACGGCCTACTCTCATCCCTTTTACTTCAGTGTGTCAATTATAAAAATGCATAGGTTGTAGCATTTCGCTATCAGAAATAGTATTTTAGTAATTTTGTAATTAGTAATATTTTTATTTTTTTTTCTCCTGTGAGAAATGACATTAATTTTCTGTAATTTTTTTAAATTAATTTTTTTATAGATGTAATTGTAGGTACCTAGTTAGGAAACGCCCCTGGTAGAGTAGGTATACGTGAGTTTAGTTTTGTAACCAGGTAGGCTAGACTCTCATCCAATTTATTTACTTACGTATTATTTATTTATGTTTTATTTTTTTTTGTGTGTGTTAGTTTTTTTTGTGTGTGTTAGTTTTTTTATTTCAGTTTTCTTTAATTTACCTTTATTTTGTTTATAAATCTCCAACTCAGACTACAGTTTTTGTAACGGTTGTGAAGGCTTTTGAATTAGCCATGAGCAACGGTTGCATATTAGATAAGTTTCAACCGTTGAGGCGATAGGCTGCCAAGTTAAAGTACCATTCCATTATTTTGTTTTTCTTATTTTTCCAGTGCCAAGATAGTAATTGGTGTTGTTACCATGAAGCTTACAATTATTGGAAGATGTTTCAATTTTATTTCATAACAAGCGCTGTGAATTCAATGGTAATTGAATACTTACTTTTGTGCGCAAGATCAAGATGTAAAAAGCCGCCGCAATTTTATAGCCTGCCGAATGTCTTGCAGTAACTGGTTTGCTACTCTCTTTTTTTACTTAACTAAACCAACCCAGTGGTCCAGTTTTTTAATTGATATATGATCTACAGTTCACGACCTGAGTTAGCCGAGGAACGAAAAGAAAAAAAATAATTAACTTAAATTAAATGATGTAAATTAGTGGAAAACAGAGTGTATCTGAGAAACGTTTATTTGTAAGAGTAATCTAATTTACGGTATATTTGAATCCTTCCAAATACTCGAATTTTTTTTGCCATTTCATTCAATTTAAAAATAATAAACTTTTAGCTGACATATTTTTTTTTTTTATTCCACCTGCAGTACCCAGAACGTTTGCCACATTAAGTAAATTAAACTATTTGTTAGGATGTGGAGATAAACAGTGGTTGATTACGTTAGTTACATATTTTCTATTTTTGGTACCTTGAGAGGAAATATTTTCAGTTTTTCAGCACCTTACTTCTCACTTCAAGACATTTTCTAATGCTGCTTTATTGAAGTAAATTACTAAAGGATATTTACTATGTCAACAATTTTTTTTTATGGTATTGGACTGTTTCAACTTTGCATCACTTATCCACACATACTCTCCTTACAATACATATTTATGTGTATTACATCATAGGAAGATTACAAGGTATTAGTCAACTTCAAAATTTTTCGAAATTCAACCTTTATGAAGGCGACAGACATGAAATGTGCTTTTGATTGATTATTGATATCTGTCGAACCCTTTGGTATACAGAATTGCTTTTCACTTATGATGATACTTACTTAAATACCCAAACAGTACAAGGTAGTTTTAGGATTTTTCAAAATTTGACTCCTAAGGAGTAAAAAGTGGGGGAATGTTTTATTAATGATCTGCACAACTGGAACCCAATGGGCAATCTTCGTGGTTTTGTATTTTGACTTCAATTTGAAATGTATATGATGGGACGTCAAGACGTTTCAAAATTATTTTATTAAGAGGGTGAAAATACGTGAAATGTGTTATTTGTTTATTCTTTCATGTCTGTCAAACCAGTTGAGATAGAAAAGTGATGTTTGTTTCAGAATGATGTTTATGTAAAGACACAAAATAATATTTCAATATTTTTCTAATTCTATGCCAAAGCTGTAAAAAAAGAGTAAAATGTTTTTTTTTTTTTTTTATTTCTTATCAATATATTAATTGGTATATTGATCCTACTGTACTTTTAGATATCGACACAGTTTTTGCTTAATACTAATTCTTACTTAAATACCTGAAATGTAGGTATTGGTTTTTGGAAATTTGACACCTAAGGGGATGAAAGGTGTTTTCAGTTAATTGTCTTCATATCTTGAATCAAACAGGATATGGTTACGGTTTCCGCTTAAATCTGACACACGCACTGTATCCTAAACTGTCTATTAAGATTTTATTGTTATTCTAACCCACAGGAGGTGAAAAGACAACAAATGTGTTTTAGGTAAATCCTTTAGTTGCTATTGATTCCATCGAGATATAGAGTTACTTTTCACTCTATGATGACGACTGTATTCCGGTAAATACCCATAAACAGTTTTCAGGAATTCAAACTCTTATGGTTTGTGAAGGGATGAAGTATGTTTTTAAATGAATAGTCAATTTAGCTTTGCTGCAATGAGTTATCGTCAGGATTTTCACCTCAATTCAATACTTATACAAATGTATAAAATGTGATGATAAGATTTTGTGATATTCATTCACTAAAAAGGTGAAACGGCATAAAATTGGTTTTTGTTTACCCCGTGATATCTACCTTACCATGTTGAGTAATTGAGATGTTATTTGCTTCAGAATGATGACCACCTAGGTACGAAAAATATTTATATCAGTTTCAATTCTGATAATGTAACTCTCTATTACCCAGGGGGAATCGTAGTCGCTGTAAACCTTTCAAAGCAGACAATCTAAAATAGCAAATACGGCTATTGAGAAATAATTTATAGGGAGGTTAACATTTTGCAATTATATTGTTACATATTGTTGTACAGCTTCTATGTCTGCCATGATTGAAGATTTTAATTATTTTAAAATTAACTTTCGACTCTACGTACTTAGGATAAAGTCATCAGTGGTTATGCTCGAAGTAAATGAATCATCAGTGAGAGGGAAACAAACTCCTTTGAAATTGGAGCTCAGCTCAACATGTGAAGAATTCTAAGAAATGTCTGAATCTAACTCCCATAAACAAAATACAAAAATAAAACTGAAATCTTGCAATGCCACAACCTCTTTTAAATCTGAAGTAAAGTCTTACTAGTAATTTTAGAATAATACTAGCAGTCCCCCGCGGCTTTGCTCGCGAGTATTATTCGTAACTGATAATATTTACTTTAATTTAAAAACCTCTTTTTACACAAGATTGGTATTTCAGTCATCAAGTGTTAGAATGTCCAAGCGGCTAGTTGAACTAATTCTGCAGCAGGATAAGTAGCTATAGCTGTCCACGCGAAAAGCAGTCTTAAGTTTGTCCCTGCCACTAACAGCGACTTCGCCTGGGCCTTATTTATAGCCCTGCCTATTTGACGATGTGGGGTAATTACAGATACCTAAGGTAAGAGGTTAATCGAATGAGAAACATCTGTTTACCCTGTGCACAACCATTGGGGACGGTGCCCTCAATTATATATTTTCAAAATATTCACTTTAACTTTATTGACATTACAAAGTTTTAGAGGGTAAAGGTTTCGCGGAAACGTATTTGGTGCCCCAAACCTGAGATTTGTGAGATGATATATCGTCGTTTTACTGCCAAAAGTGACAAAGTCAAAATGAGATAAAATTATAAAAATGCTAGGAATATGTACTGTTGTGTCACAGTATAGTAACATACCAAATTTTTGTTAATATCTACAATTTAATACTGTTTTTAAACGAAATAGCATTTATGACTTAATCACTTTTGGCAGTATACCGACGATATGTCAGCTGATATTGTAGAGGAACCTAAGTGGAAAGCGAACTGCAATTTTACCCCTTTTAAAGACTACATATAAATTGCACTAATTCGATATGCCTTGTAGTTTTTGTGTGTCAGAATTGAACGTTCGCACGCAGCTTTTAACGGAATTCGAGCCCAGAACCTCCTGGAATTTAGACCTGAGTAACAAACAACTGCGTCCCGTAACGTCGAAATAATTCATGAAAATAAAATTTATTAAAAAAATAAATAAATAAAATATCTGTGTCCTGGGCTCATAGAGGTTGTACAACACCACGTCTCGATAGGTTACTGTAGAGTGAAACTCCTGTATAGGTTGTTTCTCGCTGCTCGTTCCTGCTTTTCGGATCGTCTGCTTTGAATATTGACCAACTTAGTTTTATTCTTAATAATCATGTTTCTTATAAAGAAAAAAAACTATACATTTTTTTAAAAAATATTTACATAGCATTACTCTGACGCGAACAACACCTCAATATCGCTACTGGTTAGATAGATATCGTGGGTTGATGGAAAACAAATTTTGTGCTTTTTCATCCTTTTGGGTGTCTGATTTCGAAATATTTTAAATTTGCATCTTAGACATTTGTATAAGTTTCCAACTGAAGTGTAAATCACACATTAGCGCGTTCAGTCGAATCAAAATTGATCATTCACTAAAAAAAACACATATCACCCCTGCACAGTATTGAGAAATCGAATTTCGAAAAATCTGAAAACCGTTTTGCGATAATTTCTGTAATCATCATTCTGAAGCAAAAATTTATTGTATATCTCGACGGGTTCGATAGATATCGAGGATTTATCTAAAACACGTTCAAGGTCTTTTCACCAATTAAGAGAGTAAATTTCGAAAAACCCTTGAATCACGTTTTAGAATATTTTATTGGTATCTCGTGGACGTAAAAAACACAACATTAGCCTGCTGGGTTCAAGATATATCGACGATTAATTGAAAAGCTTTTCATCACTTTTCACCCCTTTTCACGTCCTTAGGTGGCGAATTTCGAAAATTCCTGAAATTACTTTTTAGGTATTTGAGTAAGCATCAATCCTAAACAAAAATCACGTCGCTATATAAAAAACTATGGGATCGATATATATCGAATGTGAGTCGAAAACTCATATTACCCCTTATTTAACCACTTTAGGGCCGAATTCAGAAAATATATTTTAAATGGTATTTTGGATATTTACAAAAGCACCAATTAAAAACAAAGAGCACTTCGATATCTCAATTGATTCTATAGATATGGAAGGATAATCGAAAACACATTTCACGTATTTTCACCGCTTTAAATAAAGAATTTCGAAACATCTTTGAGTCCTGTCGTAGACATTTGTAAAAGTAACCAGTTAAAGTTAAAATCACAACGATAGCTAATTGTGTTTCATAGATATAGACGATTCATTAAAAACACATTTTGCCCCTTTTTACTGCCTGGGGGTCGAATTTAAAAAAACCTAAACTACTTTTTGGGTATTTACGTAAGCAATATTTTAAAGTGAATATCAACTCTCTATCCCGAAGGGTTCGATAGATGTCGATAGTTGATTGGAAACACATTTAAGGTCTTTTCAGCCCCTTAAATGTTGAACTTCGAAAAATCTTTAAATTGGATAATATGCATTTTTACGAGTGTCCTATTAAAGTAAAAGTCACGATGATTGGCAGTCGGGTTCGAGCTCAATCGACGTTTCTTCGTAAACACATTTCACCCCTTTTCACCCCCTTAGAGGTCGAATTTCAAAAAATCCCTTCTTAGTGCTCGCCTACGACCTGAAGGGAACACCCACAAAAAATTTCACGATTCTAGGTCCAGTGGTTTGGGCTGCAGTTTGATAGTCAGTCAGTCAATCAGTCAGCTTTCATTTTTATATTTAGAGATATGTGAACCTCGTAGGCTAAATATTAAATACAAATTTTAATGATAAAATCTATTTTTCTGTTTAAACCAAACAATATTGACAGTTTACACACGACACATTAGTTGTGTTAGCAATGAGCGAAAATGAATAATAATTTATCACCTTTCAGTTGTAAGGAAATTCAGTATCTCACAAAACAACGCTACAGTTATGTGCACGCTGAATTTTCTGTGTGTGTAAAAAAAGGTGGTAGGGAAACGGGGAGGTTCTCAAATTGCCAAATTTATCACCTTGCTAACAACTGTAGTATCTGTATTGCTCACATAAAAACTGTCTCGGCTAATGTTTGAAGATTATAGGGTGAAGAGAAGATATGGCAGAAAAGGAAGGGAGATAGTAGCCACATTATTTTGTGCACCCCTAACATACTTCACGTCTGACCTTCAAATTATAAGAACTCCCTTCCCCTTAGTGGTCAAACACTCTTATCTTTCTCTCTCCCTCCCTCCCTCCCTCCCTCCCT
The DNA here is from genome assembly GCA_003012365.1 of Medauroidea extradentata. Classification (NCBI taxonomy): domain Eukaryota; kingdom Metazoa; phylum Arthropoda; class Insecta; order Phasmatodea; family Phasmatidae; genus Medauroidea; species Medauroidea extradentata. The sequence continues at coordinate 21,465 of PNEQ01001241.1, forward strand.
CCACCCCTTTCATGCCATGCATGCACACACAAACTTCTTTTATCCTATCTTTCGGCAGCTCGCAGCTATCAAAGATCAATATTTGACTGTGACCCCTCTGGCCCCTACCAACACAACTGCATGACCACACGCAGGAAGGGAAGTGTAGTGATGCAGCTGGGTAGACTGTTCGAGAGAAGGGAAGCCCCGACATGACATTTTCATGCTGCTTGCTGGAGATTACCTTGAGGATTGTGGAGCGCAAAAGAAGTGCACTCATTTGAACTGATGGTAAAAATTAAGGAGCAAAGTTCCCTCAGAAACTACTAAGTATAAAAGGAACTAAGCTCTGCGGTATCCCAAAAAAATACCGCACTACAGGGAGCACGCTACTTTGAGCTATCTCCTTCCAGTCTCAAGTTTTCATGCCGCGTATACTACTTATACCATTAAAATTCTCTCTCATATTCAAGGGCTGTTTTGGTATGACTGTAAATAAGGACTAGGTCAGTTGTTATGAGTGGCAGGAATAGATATAGAACAGTTTTTTAATTGGATAGCTATAGCTTCTTAGCTGGCTGCAAAGTAAGCTAAACTTGCAGCTACTAATCTGGCGTACAAGGAGGTCCTTCACTTGAAGTAAATATTTGCTGCTACGAGCAATACACACACTCAATTTTTCTGGTGAACTGCTGGCTTATACAGTTAAAATTGTTTGTTTGTCTTTTATGCAGTCGTACACCAGTTACCTGTTTATGAAGGAATATTCATGAGATGTGTGTGCACCTATGCAAAGATTTCTGCAAAAAATATTAGGGGGGAGGTAGGGCAAAGCTAGGAAGAGGGGCAGAATGAGATACCAAAATATTTAGTGGAAAAATAAACTTTGGTGAGTTGTGCATGCGCCTGTGAATGTTTCTGCCAAAAAAATATTGGGAAGCATTTGGGCTAAACCGAGTAGATGGGCAGAATGGGATGCCCAAAAAATTTAGTAAGAGAAAAACCTTGTTGAGTATTTGTGCGTATATGCATCCTCAAAGGATTCTGCCAAAAAAAAAAAAATCTAATTTTTGGAGGAAGGAAGGTCAAAATGGGGTAAAGGGACAGAACTGGATACTTAAAATATTTAGTGAAACAATTTTCCTTTTCAAAATGTTTCTAAAACAGGCATTAATGACCCTTATCATCATTTTGCATCATTTTGTACTTTTTCAGTAGTTTTTTTTTTTTTTTCTGAAATATTATCAGATTAAATTAAAAACCCAGCAAACAAAGTCGGGGATGCCAGTTAGTGTGTATATGTAGGTCCATGCTCAAAGAGATATAACAAAAACTAACAAATTTTAAATTATTTCTCTGTGATCATACATACTCTTTGGGATTTCTGGAACATTATACATCCTCCCACCTCCTTAATTGTCAAATTTTGAAAAATCTTTAAATGGCTTTTTAAAAATGTTCAGCTTCATTCCTATTAAAAAATTGTTTCAATATCTTCAATAGGTTTAAGAGAAATGGAAGATTAACTGAATCATAATTTGGTTTTCTTAATGTCCTTAGAGGTTGAATTTCAAAATATCTTGAAACTACTTTTTATGAATATGTATTAGCCTCATTCTGAAGCAAAAACCACCTCAATATCTCAATGGGTTTAAGTGCTATCGACAGTTTATTGAAAACACTTTTCATCCCCTTAATTTCAAATTTTAAAAAATCTCGTACCGATGGCGTAGGGAAAAACCACCTTCAAAATTTCATGTCTCCAGGTCTAGCGGTTAGGGCTGTGCGTTTATGAAATTATGAGTGAGTGAGTGGGGCACTTCATTTTATGTGTATAGAGAACTGTGTTATGCTTGAAATAGAATATTGTTACGGTGGAAAATTTTCAAGGAATACTTTTTTTTTAAGAGAGTCCTGTTTTTCTTCGGACGTTTGTATAATTTGATGTTTTACGTCTTTGTGTAGAGTTATCGGGTTAACATTTTAAATTTGTTTTATCTCACATCTTATGGAGGATAGTTTCTTTGTGTTGTGGCCGAATTTAATTGTTGGTGGTTTAGGGATTTTTTTTTTTTTTTGTTAAATTTCTCTTGGTTTGTTATGTTGGGCTCTTAAGTCAATGTGATGTTATTCCCTTTTGGGATTAGGCTGAACCCAGTGCCTGGCCGTGCTGTGTTGTGTTGTGCGGGCCAGCTCTCGGCTGCCTGACTGCAATTGTATGTGCCTTGTAACGTGGGAGGTCTGTCGGGACGGTATCTGCTGCGGCATGATATTGGACGTGCTTGGGCTGGCGTTCTTTACAGTGAAGTTTCTTTCTTCAGCTTACTGCGTAGCACACTACTGGGAGGTGGGGGAGAGTTGTTTGGCTGTGGTTTAGAGTGTAGGTTTTGCTGACGTGCGGTTGCAACAGCATCATGCGGGTGGCACGAGCCAAGTGGAAGAAGTGGCGTGATCGTGCAGTGCGCGCTGATTGGACGCGGTTGTGCTGACGATCACTGGGGCGGCGAGTGACGCGCGGTAGTGTCCTGGTCGACCGGGCTGTTCTTCAGACGACGTCATCGAGGAAGGATATAGTCGTTGGTTCCGAGCTTTTACTTTTTGCTCTTTTTGAAGAGGCTGCCGGAGGAGCCAGAGACGACCCCTGAAATGGAACTTCGTTAGGCTGAGTATAGCCATGTAGTTATAACATTCCCTCACTCTGTTTTAAGTTAGTTTGTAACCTGCGAACCACACTTCAACACACCCCTGACATATAGTCCTAAAAGAGTTTCTTTTAACTTAATTAGAGTTATGTTTCAAAAGTATGATTTAGAGACAGTGTCCTCTGTAAAGACCTGTAAGCATTAGTGCAGATAACTAGGTGAGATTTTATTGTTTGAGATATGCTTATTGGAGATCAAGTAAATTTTATGGTCGACTGAAATGGTAATTTAGACGATTTTGCTAAAGACACATTAAATCTTTGTTGACGTAGGTTTAGATGTTAATTTTGTTGTTATCAGACAGGTTTAAAATAGTTTTGTTGCTCATGAGAAGACTTTTTAAATTATCTGTTTTTGTATATGCAGTAATACCGTTCGTAGTTGGACACGAGGCATTAGTTTTGATTTGTGTATTAAATTAAACTGTCAGTTATGGAGATTTATACAAAATCAGAAGCCGAGAATTCGTATTGTAAAGGTGTTTAAATTTTTCTTTCGTTAATTAAACATGTTGTGCGAACTGAAGAAGGTTACAGTTTATTTATTTACAATTTGCAGTATAAGCTCTCCCTGATCTCTAGTCATAAGAGTATTAGCTTTTCTTTATGTTTTTGAAGATATCAGTAGAGATTAGAAGTTTTCAAACCTGGTAAGATTAGAGTACCGCCCTTGGTACGAAGAAATAGAGAGCACATTGTACTTTTATTTTATATTTATTTATTCTACTCTACTCTTCTTTCTTTCTCCTTCCTTTTTTTTGTAACTACCGCGTCCCCTAAAATATTTCTGGTACTCTTGTATCGCCGTAGCGAGTAGAAGTAGCTCTACCGCGTTCAGAAGGATTGACGCATGTTAAACAGAGTATCCTAGTAGGTCAAGAAGTAATTAAGGTAAGTGACCCAAAAGCATGGCATCCTGGCCCGCCATGCATGTGTTTTTAAATAGAGTCGTTTAAATTACTGGCCAGGTGGTGGAGAAGCCCCCTTATGAAGAAATCTACATGTCGTCGTCCTCCGATCCCATAAATATAGTGTAAGTTGAATTCTCAGCTTCCTCCCTGAACTACTGTGTTTCCGTATACTTTTTAACAATATTTTATAGGAGTTAATTATTTTATTGCACATCTCAGTTAGTTAAAGGTACCAGTGTAATGCATTTTCTTGAGTGAAATGTAATCTCAGCTTCTGAAAATGGCAGCTTGGCTCACTAGTCATTTATTAACCGTTCTGAAGGAAATTTATGCTAGCTCGTGTATATTCTTATGTTAAATTTTGTTGGCTTCAAGAATAATACATTAATTGAATGCATTGAAATGTTTAGGATATGTGGTTAACAATTTATAAACAGCAAGTCATTCATAATGAGTTACCTAACATCTACTATATTGTTAAACAGTTCGTCGAATTTTTGGAATGTCTGTAGGTTCCATTCCTCTTTTCTTGGTAGTGTTACAATACTTATTGCTCTCTTAAATTTATATTCCATATTTCAATGTAAATAATAATTTTAAAGACTGATTTCTTAGTAACAATATGAAATAGTTGCTTCTTCTAATTAATGTGTTCAAGCTTTTCTTTTTATTTTTTAAATAAGCTAAAGGCATCTGTCTGAACCTTAGTGAAAGCATTGCCTCACATTTCTTGTTTATGATATTGTCTCACAACTATGAAATGTGTAGAAAAAAAAGCTGCAATTTCTACACTTTCCACACATGTAAACTTTTCATTATTCAGTAGTTCAATTTCTTGTATTTTTGTGTTAATGTTTACAAACAATTTTTGTTTGTCATTGGTTTCCATGGGACACAAATTTTTTTTGCTGGTCTCTTTTAATGGTGAAGCAGTGTTACTCAATGATCATGTAATTAGAGTTCACTTGATAACATTACCTCATACGTGCACAAATAAAACCCTTATAGTTTTGATAAATACAGTGTATAATTAATCAAAAAACATAAATTTTTTTTTAAATATGATTTTTATTAAGACACAAAAATTTCTAGATATTGTAATTGAAATGTCAGAATTGACTTTTGCTCTTTGTGTACTACTTGTTGCAGTTAACCATACAGGTTCTAGTGCTTAGTACTGTATTTTTCCTTTCTTTCTTTCAGTTGAAGAAGCCCCTGGCAATCATGGTGGTTGCTTGTACAATGGTGACACACAAGTTCTCTACTGGGCCGATGCCACCTCTGAAATGGCTTTTGTTGTCCCATCCCAGCGTTTAGACTTAGATGGCTCTTCATCAATAACTGAATCATCTGGAAGTTTCTCGAGTGATGGTATGGCTTATTTTTTGTTATTTGCTTGCCTTTATTCTTTGTTTACTTGTCTTTCTTCTTGTTTAACATGGACATGTCTGTTTATGTAATGTAAAAGTAGTGTTTTTTTAATTTATATTATTTGTTATAGTAGTAGTTCTGAGTTGAATGTGACACATCTGCTGATATTTAGGTGGCGTTGAGGTCATGTGGTGTTCATCGTGGCCGTGGCTAACTCAGTACTGTTTATGGTTTGTTGACAGTTAGAGGTTAGTTAGTTTCGATTCATTTCATGTGTTATCCCCACCCACAAGCCAGAGACAAAATTTTACAGACAAACTAGTAAATTCATCAGTTGTTTCAGTTACTGTCACAAGATTTGTACCTTTGACCTAAGTGCTAGTGTTGTGCCCAGGGATTACTGGCCCGGGAGCCACTTCTAAGACTGTTATTAGTAGCACAGAATTATAAGCAAGACAATTGGTTGGCTCCCATTCAGGAACATATTGTTGTGTGTGGGTATGCAGCAAAGGATTTATATCCATGGCGTACAGTTAGATAACCTTTTATTAACCTTGTCTTACATTATATAGCCCTCTATACATCTTACTTCTAGCCCTGTACAATTATCTCCGAGTTCCTGGGAGGCGTGCACGCCCACCCTTCCTCATAATCCGACTCCAGTCACGTGTGCCGACCTCTGACCTTGGACTAATTTGGGCTATCTCATGATCTCTCATTTCTGTGGGAATCTACAATGACTCTTATTCCAAGTCAGAACCACAGAATACAGGATCGCAACACAATAACATGTTCACCCGGAATGATTCTGTGATCAGCACACATTTAGTTTATACTGAGTACAGATAATGAATCACAGCAAACAGTCTCGACAGCATCAGGCTGTCCTCTCTGCTAGTATCTGTTTCCTTCCCTTTATACATTTCGTACACTACTGGTTCCTAGCACAAGTTTTGCTGTATCTACAGTAAGAAGATAAAAATGCAATTAATATTCAATAACATCAATAACAATTTGTCATGTCACAGCAGTAGGTCGCAACAAATTTTAATGCATCCTACAACAGATTGGCGAATAGAAAAAATTGAAGACACCACTGGGATTTACTCCCCTATTTTATCCCTGCACGTTCCATCACCCCAAATATGCTGTAAAGATAAAGTTCTAGGTTTATGCATTATTATCGCCTATTAACGTCAATTATTTTGAGGTCTTTTTTTTTCTCTACCTCACAACAGCAGTTTTCTTGCATCCTACCTCCCCTGCCATATCTGCACGGCTGTTACATTGTGTGTAAATACTCGGAGACGCCATCTTGGCACCACTGCTTCCGACGAGCTGATACAATTACTGCCCGGAACCCACTACAAACTATAATTCCAGCTCGTGACTAACTAGCGACTGTTAACCATGGGAAGGACATGGTATCTTAAGTGCACACCTCAGCGGAGTGATAAAACAAGACCCAAACTATAGGAAACTGAAGAAATATACCGTATTTATTCATGTACCATCCGTATATTTAAAAAAAAAAACAAATTAAAAAGCTGGGCTGTGGGTGATACACGTAAATAAAGGTTTTGGTTGAAAAACGAGGCCTGGAAAATTGGAATTTACCATACACTAAAGACTGCTGGAAGCATTTATTACAAAGGAAATATAAGTATATACACAATAACATCAGATTGTAACTTTTTTTAACTGTTACAATGTTACCATTTTTATAAGCACAAACAAATAAAATTCTTTCTAAATTAAAGTGCGGACGTTAAAAATATTTTTTCAGTGCTGACGAGGTGTTGTATTTAGTGTATTGTTTTATTCTAAAAACACCTGCATATTACAACGATGATGATTGACAATGAATTATTTTACTTGTTTGGCTCGATGAACAAGCATCTACGCACGCACAAGCAGCACAGAGGCAGAGATAGTGTTTCGTGACTCCGTCAGAATGTGCCCACAGTACAGTGCGACTGAGCACTCTCTTCAGTTACTGCTTGTAGCTAACTGAGTGCAGTATACGTTGCCATGGATCGTTCGCCCGTGTTCCGTGCATTCAGCTATTGCCTTCTTTGTTCCAACATGTGCGTGGTGCTACGCAGTATTTATACTTCTAGGGTATAATTTCCATTACGTTTTTATGCAAAAGTACATTAAATTCAAACAAAAAAGTGAAAAATTCTTTTTTCAAGAGAGCATGTTGACAGTATGCTGTGCAGGTCTTTACTTCTGGAATATAATTTCGTGATGTTTTTTTTCGCAAAAGTAAATTAAATTCAAACAAATTAGTGAATTTTTTTTTTTTCAAGAGAGTATGTTGAAAATATGGGGTGCGGGTCTTACATGGAGGTGGGTGGTACATCTGTAAATACGAAAATGTGGTAATATTAATTTTCTCATTTTATGCAGTTACTTATAATTCAGTTTTCTTCGGTACTTTAAAACTGTATAAAAGGGGTACAACTATCAAATGCATAAATTTGAAAATTAAATAACACACAATTAAACATAAGAATGTTAATTAAGAACAATAATTGCGAACCGGTGGAATATTTTCACGGCGCAATACCCGAAGCAGACAAATACAAAAGCTGACCAGCATGCGTCAGTAACCTACATCATGAAGGAATTCCGCAAAGCAGGCCACCAATCGCAATGTCTGTGCCTGAAATCCTACAGCCTGGAGAACATTGCTACACAAGAAGTTAATCACTCCACCAGATTAATTTATAAACTACTAAAAACTGCCAAAACTCGAAAAATGAGAAAAACACAAGAACAGTTATATCAACAAAAAAATTTTACAGTCTTTAATTTGAAACCAAAAAAGCCAGAAAACTAAACAAAAGACTCTACTTTAAAATTCCTGTTTGTATTTTAAACTTAAATTTCGAAAACTAAATTGAATGTAATCATGTCCCCAGTTACTAAGTTATTGAATACTTTTGCATCATCCCGAACACCTGACGAACCTATATTAAACAAGACACACACCCTATGATTAAAGGTTTAAATTATTAAAGAGAAAAAAATAACTAATATTCATTATTATTAGGTAGGGGGCGAGTACCTGCAGACTTCACAACATGATGTTGGTACCTCTCTATTTAGAACCTTGATGCTAAAAAAAAAAAAATAAATAAAAAATAAAAATAAATAAAAAAATAAAAAAAAACCACAAATTCTTGTCAATGGCTCAACTCTAATCACATATGTTTACCCATTTGTTGTATGTTAGTCAACCAAGAAATGTGTATTTTAACATGACTTTTTTTTTTTGCAATGTTAATTTATTCTCATAAAAATGTATTTTGTAGTAATGTCATGTGGTTTACAGATTATTATCTTTTTGTCGTTCAACTTTTCTTTTTGGGTGTTTATTTTTATTTATTTGGTGTTGATAAATTTCTTTTCGGATCTTTCGTGTTCTGTTGTATTGATTTATGGCTTGCTTTCTCTCGCTTTTTTTTTTTTTTCTCTTTGTCTCATACTAAGATTTCTGGAATGTCATAATATTGCAATGGTGAATGTCCGCAATTGTACAGTTCTTTATTCTGTCCCATTGCAAGAAATGTTCAAAGGCATTTAACACTTCTGTTTATTAGTTTATTTAGATACCTTCTGACTGCATAATTTCACTTATTCACTTAGTAAGTGCCAACACAAAGTGACACGGTCAGGTTGTTGCACATGTACTGTCTTCTGCACACTGCTTCTAGCAATACTCTGCGCTGCAGACACAGTAGTTCACAATTACACGGAGAGGTGGCTTCAGTTAGCTTCGCTAGGAAATGTAGGTAATTGAGAGCATATGGCCATTGTGCAATCAAAATGATTTCTTATAATGCACTTAAAAGTATTAGAATTTACTGTTTACAAATATGAATACCATTTCCTAATGATGTGAAGTTATTGGTATTCTGTGGATTGTTACGTTGTCTGATTGCCAGCCTTTGTGTTTGAAATTATATTTAATTAAGGAACAGCACTTTTTATGTTTCACACATTAATAAAAGACATTATTTATTATTGCTGTAAGTGTGTCATTGTTGTACATGGTAATACAACAGAACAGAACTTGATTTCTCGTAAAATGTGTGCCATCTGTTGTGGCTATTTTGTGTTTCAAATGTGAATACGGATAGTGTGCACACATTTACGTGACTCATAATTGCATATATATATATATATATATATATATATATATATATATATATATATATATATATATATATGTCATATCAATTAAAGTTGGTGCACAGAAACCTGTATTACAATAGAATCCCATAATAACGAGCACGATAATAGCGAGAACTAGTTTATAACAACAAATTTTTGAGGAACCAACAAAATATCAAAAAAATTGTCCATGGAAAATTGTGATTTTATCAGAACAAACAACTTCGGCGACATTGTGTGAAGCAGCCTTGTGGAGAGTTTCATGACTATGTGAAGTGCGCTTTTTGTTATCTGCGGTAGCTACACCACCTCCAACTGGTCCCCCTCCCTCTCTTTTCCTTTGCTGTTAATCCTTCAGCCGCTGGGACGGCTCGGACACATTCTTTTGGCTTGAAAACTCAACCCTCTATCCAACCCAAGCAAGTGTGTTTCACTCAAAATAAAATAGTGCTGTTGAAGTTATTTGCGGTCATTGTGCTTTCAACTCCAACTAATAATTTCAGCTTTGTCTAATAGTTAAATTTTACTTACAACTTTTTACTACGACTCTGTATTACTACTTTGGATTATGGTTATTATTAACAACCAATATAGCATTTCAAACACTGATTTTGGACATGATATTTTTCGAGATGAGCAGTAAAAATAGTACTGGATCTCGCTATCAAGTACGAGATCATTTCTTCCTTCCGCAGATGCTTCTGTCACCCATGCAACCACTCGGCTTTCAACGTGTAATGTTTAGACAAGCAGAGGAGGTGATATATCTGCCTTGTTTTTGAAGGTGAGATGCCGTGTCCGTGATAACTCATCACTATTGACAGTAATTGTTACTGGTGATCAATGTGGACGTGTTCTAGGCTTGGGAACAGCAGAAAATCTTGTGGAAGAATAGAAAGAAAGCACATTTCTGACACTGGGTCCCCGTTGTTTAAACACAGTAAAAGACAATTCATGTTTTTTTTACAAAGCTAAAAGGTCAGATAATGAATATGTGCGCACTGCAACATTTCTTGAACAAATTTGGCTGTAAAGTCGTCTCTTAACGTCTTTTTTTATGATAATAATTTTAGTTAAACTTGTTTTCTTCCCTGACAAACTCGGCTGACAGAAAGTGCAGATGAGAGATGCAAAGCAAAACTAGGAGCAGCACCGTCGTACCGTGCAAACGGCTGGAAAAGGAAAATTCCAATTTTTTTATTATATTTTTATTTAAAAGTGCGTTTAATTTAATGAACAATGGTACCATACTTTCTATCATTGTGTCTGTGTAACTCCAGAAAAATTTAAATAAAATGACCAGTCTGTTTTGCACTACAAAAACGTGATCTGCCGTGTTGATGTCCCTGTGACGTCACGATACTGTACATTTACATGTACGTAACACACAAATGACAGCAACATACGTTCAAACCATGAAAATGTGTTGAGTAAAGTTAGTTTATGTGGTAAACTCGAGTATGGCTTGAACTCCAAAAGAGTATAAATGTGGATAGTTTGTTTGTATAGCAATAAAATGCAATTTACTCGAAATAAAATCTTAACTTTAGCGCCGTCTGATGAATCAAGGCGTACTGCGTAGTTTAAGCTTCAAGAAGAGACATAATAGTCTGCTATTAACGACAAAAATACAGTATGCGTATGTAATGCTGTATTTTGGTATTTTGTACCTCATGACACGATTAGCATAAAATAAAAAAGTTCTTTTAAGTTAAAAATTGCAGTCAATAGCATGCAGTTTGCGACCTAATCTCTACAGCTGTAGTGTTTTGGCAGTTCCACTGACTGGGGCAACGTCATTAGCTAATAGGCGAGTTCAAACACCCGTGATTGGCAGATAATTCGAGGGGTGGGCGGGATCTGGCGAAACTTGTCCAAAGATGGCAGCACAGCTGTCTCAATGTCGTTCACGAGAAATGTAAAAATTACTGAGAGAAAAAATTTACTCGTAATAAAATAATTGATCTGCCATGTTATTTTATCGACTCGTACAACCAGAATGTTCTATCATAGTCAGTGCCAGGTTTGGTTAAATGAATTCCAACTATTAGCTTGATAGGTTCACTTTTTGTACACATGTGAACTTCTTTCGTCTGACCTTTCAAACCTAAACTTATGATTATACATCAGATCTGAAACGTTAAACTGAATTTGTAGTTAGTTATTATCTCTCTCGAATTTAAATTAAATTTACATAAACTCAAACCTATTACTAAAACATTGCAATGTGTGAGAGCTAGGCCTGCTAATACAGTGCTGTCTTCACTCCTTTAAAATCAACTCAAGTGAAATAAATCTTCGTTGTTGGCTGCCAAATATACAACCATGCATGCCCAAACAACAGGTGAATTCCCCAAATTAACTTTTACGTAACCCGGTTCGCTAAATTTGATAAGTTTTTTAAGATGTTGAAAAATTCCAACACACACAATAGTGCCTGATGTGCGGTGGCTAACCAAAACAAGTAAGACTACGTCATAAATGTGTTACGCAATGAGAACGCGTTTTCAAGGTTTTTGGCGGCGTTTGAAAATATGGCATTTTTAAAGTTGAATAATTCGAAAATTACAATTTTCACGGAGCTATTGCTTTTCCTGGCTCCATATAGTGCAGAAATAATTCGGAAGAATGAGGTAACTAATATAAATTTTTCTAGGAATTTTCCCTATTGTGATAGAAATTTATTTTCTCTATGTGTGGCAATAGAGACGCGTATTTATTTTCGTTTTCGACTCGTGTGGTTTTAATGCAGGGTATTGTTTACGTAAATAAAAATAATATTGATCATGAACTATTTAATGCTCAACATGTAATAAATTATTTTATATAATCCATATATTTGTTGCAGTGTGTATTAGAAGTGATGTGAGATAAAGACGCATGGAGAGTGTGTCTGAAGAAATTATTTCGTTATGCCGAAAATACAATTTACAAAAAAAAAAATTAAAATATTATCTTTTTGGCAAACCTAAAAATTGATAAAAATTTGTGCGCACCAAAAATGTCAGTTCAGGATTTTTATAGGTTAAGGCCTTATTATTGCTTGAAGATCAGTTTGTTCTGTTGTTACATCTATTAATATTATTGTTACGGCAAGTAGACTAATACTTTCTCCCCAGCAAAAATGTAGATCTGGGTGGTTAATGAGACCAGCTGGGTGGATCGTAGACTAAACTTGATGGTGTTGATGGGAATGTCTGTTTCTTGCAGGGTAGTAGAGAAAACCAGCCAAAATGAGCTTGGGAAGAACACTGAACTTTATATAAAAAAAGGAATAAAATGTGCTTGTAATTTTCACTTTACCAGAGATTAACTAAACATGCTACAAACACAGCTTCGGAAAATTTTTGGTAACATTTTTTTGTTGGGAAAAAAAATAATTTTCTGTTCAAAAATAGACATAAAAACCAAAAATTATTTTAAATAATATTCGTATGCTAAGTTTATATTTTAACACTTACAAATGCATAGACACTTCTGTAACGTCATTTCACCGTTCAAAAGTACTAACCACTTCGTACATGTTAAAAGCTGCACTTCGTGGAAATGTATGCCTTGTGTAAATATATATGTTTATATTTCGTTAATGTGGGGCTGAGATCTGCATATAGTGGTAGTCTTTAATGGAGACAGAACTTGTAAGACATAACTGTCTAATGTTTGCGATATTAAAAATTTTTCATTATCATCTCCCTTCCATCATTTGTTTCCCCAACCTTCGACTTGTACTACCTATAAAGTTTGTAATGAGATATAAAAGTGAGGTGTGCAATAAGTTGTTGAAAAGTAACTCCAGAGATAATACTGTGTAATGGAATACTGTAGTTGATTTGCTTTTAAGAACAGGTTAAAGTCACTTAGTCATAACATCTTAACAAAATCCCTCATGTTGTGTAATATTTTGTTGTGGCTTGTGTGAACAGCAGCATGGTTCGACCGCAGCATCTCTGAGTCGGGCAGCAGCAGAGGTAGTCGAGGACAGGATAAGCCTCGGACACTGTCCCTGGACATGGACAAGTCAGCAGGAGGAAGTGTAGCTCAGCGGCGGATAGGAGTTAATCGGCTGCAGCCTGCTGGTCATTCCAACACCAAAGTTCTGGTGGTGTGGGTTGAGAGCTACGAGGACCATCTGCACTTTCCCTTCAGTGAGTGGCCAAATATCTGCCCTACAAACATGTGTACACTTAACATTTGTAAAAATTGTATTAATGTTGTTTCATTTTATGTTAGTTTGTTTGCTGTATCGTGTTTTGTGCTAACTATAATCTTGTATCGGTAGTACCCTGTAGTTGCAGTATCCAGAATAAGCCACTGCTGAGATAAAATCTTGGTTGATAACCATATCAACAGCAGGAGAGGTGGTAAATGTCAGTCTTCTCACAATGCTTCACTTCTTGCATCTTTTTGTTACATTTAAGTACATGAAACAGATAAGCATATTAATTTAAATGTTCTGAAACTTGCAGTTATAAAAGTCTGGTAAAAGTTGACTTTGGTTTTCCAATTACTGGAATTATTTGGACAATGCTTAAACACATGTGGCAGTGCTCTGAGCATGTGTGATGCTGGGTAATGCAGCGAGGTGTGGGCTATGCAAGATGCCTGTGACTCCATCCTTCGCCATCTCCACTCTTTCTGCTTGTACATAGGGTGGAGGAGTGAGTTTGAGAGGCAGTGATGCTTATAGCCACCCTACATGGCTTTCCTTTGCCTTTCCCAGAAAATATTAAAGTTGACATGCAGTAGCACTTTTGCTCTATACATCTTCACTTGGATGGTTGCACTTTGTTCATTACCGGCTACTTGACTACCAGACGGCTTGCTGTTAGTCTGTCCAGGTTAGAACGGTAGTAGACTGACAAGGTGAATTGCCAGTGGGACCCTATATACAGTAAACTCCCGTAGTAGTGAGTATGATAGTCCAGTAAAATCTCTTTACTACGGACAGTCATGGTTCCCTAGAGTATAGCTGAAATAGAAGGGGGGGGGAGGATTGTAATAAATATGTTTTGCATAACATTTTTGGCCAATTTTGGTATGCCATAAACCCCTATGCACCAAACCTATAATTTTTGTGTGAAATACATGTTAAATCCCTTAAATTGAATAAAAACTGATTTTTAAATTAACTACTCCATGTATTTATTGATCTGGAAGTCTCCTGAAAAATTTGACAACCTACAAAGTATATTTGACCACCTCATGCCATAAAAAAGGGCTTAAACAAAGCATGATACTGGGTGAAAATATAGACTTCTGTATTATGTGTACTTAAAATATGAAGTTAGTATTCAAGATTCATTAAGCAGGTCTTGTAAGTCATAAATTATGATAATGGGATGTAGGAATCAATAAGTTAGTCATTGCATAACACATGAGTATGCTCAGTACTATTGCTTCGGTCCGGTGCTAGCCGGGTACCTAGCGGGGAAGGAGAGGGTTGAAAGGCAGGTGGTCATGCCAGTAAACAGTACCACTCGACTAAGTCTTTGCTTTAATAAAACATGATCACTTTACAATACAGTATGAACTGTAAATATTGAAGTACAGAACAGCGTAAATAATGCATTCTGTAAATAATTTCTGAATGTTTCAAGAGTTCGTTACACTAATAGAGGTGGGCACGTTAAAGAAAACTAACATAAGCACAATTTTTTGAAATAAATAACAACTTGCCAGATAATAACTATCCAACAACTTGACAGACATGATGGCTATAAACACACAGAAGTTCTGTTATTTTGTCACATTGTACTAGGTAAGGCTCGGAAGGAACGAGTTCCTATGATTTCGTTCATTTATTTCGCAAACACATAAGGAACGAGTTCTTTTCTTGACATGTGAACGAAGTTCTGAACTTCGTTCTTTTATTTTAGGAACTTGAATGATATTTTTGCATTCCTATATTCATTCACTTAAGCAAACTATCTTTATTATAATTTTATTTGCTATGTTTGTCATTATTCAAATAACCAAATTATGATTTTGTACAATAAACGAAAAAATTATTCAGCAATTAGGTTGTCGACAATTCCTTGCTGTTGACTGTATGTGATGTGCAATATCTCTTGCTTGCTCCTGTGTGTTTTGTTGTCTATGAAATTAACAGCACAGGGATTGTTTTGTTTATGCTGGTTTGGTCTTCGAAATTGAAAAATATTTTATGTATGTTGCGGAGAACTTGTGTGAACTTCTGTTATCGCTAGCAAGATAATTTATTCTCCTAGCTAACCTGCCGAGGAAAAGGGCGTATGGATAACAATGGCGAGCGCGAGGCGATTTACAAAATGGCTATAGCAGTTGCGAAAATTCTGTGATTTGTTTAAGCTAATACAAATTTTATACTTTGCGCAAAACCATATTAATGTGAGGTATTATGGCATGAAAATATAACTGGAGGTGAATAAATTTGGTTGAAGAGAAAGAAAACAGCTGTTTAGGTGATTCTGTTCTTCGGAAAACGTGTCTCAAACCAAGCAAATTCGTGATCGAAACTGATTATTATAAATGAGTGCTTTGTATATTCACTGTTTGTTCCAAATTTGTTTAGCATCTTCTCAAATTAAAATTGTATTGATTGCTATCGTAACTATAGCCACTTTTGACTTTTGCAATATAAATGTCTCGCGCCTTAAGTATGTTTTGATACGTTTTCGTAACCTCAAATTGTGTAGCCTTCTTGAGCATGTACAAGAATATAGAAAGTGTGAAGTTTGATTTTTATAAGCTACAGAGGAAAATTGTCACAAAATTACTGTTACTAACTAGTTTTAGTTGTGTTCTGAAGTGTGAGGAAAACAAAAGTTAATTAATTTCGGGACTTTATAATTCTGTGTGGTGGAAACTTTTTTAATTTTGGTTGATTGGCGATGTTCATGAATAATTACGTGCTCTGTTTACTGGAAGCAGCATTTTTAATGCAAGTGAAATAGCTTTGTTTCACAGTTCTGTTTCTACATATTTATGCCTCAAATGAAAATCATACGGCCTAAAGTTTTAAATTTGTACTGGTTTCAATTTGAGTAACTAAGTTGATTTTTAATTCCACAGAAGTTTTGTAGCACGTGTGGCTTGGTATTTATGAGTGTATTTCCTGAAAGTGACTCACAAATGGCTTTCGTCGTGATCGTGATACCTACATCATTTCTAAGCAGTTCAGTGCGAACATGTTTCATGTCGTTCATATCAGGATTCTGCAATAAATTTCACTGGTTTTACAAGCATTCAATGAGTTAGGTATGATTTGTGTAGATAGCAAACATGTGAAGAGTTTTGAAACAAGTCTCATGATAGACTATAAACTAAAAGTTAAACCCTCCAATCTTCTGAAATAGCGAAAATCCCAAAGTAACATTTCTTAAATAATCCACGATGAACTCAAACTCATAATTTTTATAATTTCGTCATATATGTTGACGGTAATATTAATTTTAAGTTTAGTGTCCATGGTACTTGTCTGTAACTTTAAGTGAGATGCCCAGTATAGCCTAATACAGTCTGAACATGTAATATGTCATTAGTATTATTTATTTTTTCACTTATAAAGGTTTTAATTTTTCGTACGTATTTTGTAAATAATACAGAAAAAATATAAACGTAGCACACTTAGAACCAACATGCACTTAAAAGCACCACCAAAACTCTTAACAACCTGGTAGTTAACAAGGGAATAAAAACTGATGATATAAAACCATTGGGCTTTTAACAAGAGAACAGGCTAACACAGTGTTAACTAACAGCCTGTTAGTTTAAAGTTGATACAACATGCCCTAGGTTTTTCATTTCTCAGACTGTCCCAACTCATTTTCCAATTCGTGTTTCACATTAGCGATATGACTTAGTAGCCTGCAACGTTTTGTTGAAATTTAAAATATTCAGAGTTACGGAGATAGAATCAAAAAAGTAATAGGATTTTATTTCAGGAGGAGATTATTTACAAAAATTTTACGTTTGGGGACTGTCAACGGGTGTTTAACCGTCTGTTGTGACAAGAGAGTTAGGTTGACCGAACTCATTAGGTTATCTTCCATTTCAGTGTTTCCATACGAGTTTCAGCTGATCTATACCATACATATCTTTCGAATTGTGCATTAGTTCTGTAGTAATTTTAGTGTAAAATGCCAATTAATGAATTAATAAAAATGGTTTTAGTGTCCTGGTAAAAAGAAGATTAATTTAACAATTAATAAACATGTAAAAACGTAGGTAGTGTTTCACAGGTGAATCAAATACAGCATAATATTTATTTTATGTAGAGAACTAGTCTCACTTTGGCCCTAAATTATGTCATATTTTGCATGACAATATAAATGCAGTTGCAAAATATAAAGGGAACTTCTTAGGAACTTGCAAGTTCCTTTCGATGAACTTGAACTGGAACTAGTTCCTTTTAAAAAAGAACTTTCCAAGCCTTGGTACTAGGCATGGGTGAACCACACATGAGAAATAAGTTTCTCATGTCCATTCTTTTAATAAAAAATAAAAATAAAAAAGTTTAAACACCCATGTAACCTATTATGTTGAAGCACCCGTATGTTTTTATACAAATCTTAAAGATATAAAACATACATTTTTACACTGGGGGTCTCAATATGAGATAGACAACAAGGGTACAAACTAAAGATATGAAACATTCACAATAACAATATGAATTACCATATTACCATGGCATATTCTGATGAATACAATTTACGTGGCACTCCGGGCCGTTCAATTACTAGACAATAATTAAGGCCTGCTCGTGGCCGAGAGTGTGTGGCGATCATCTCTTTGATCCCGAGAGGTTACAATACTTAAAAGCCTCTGACATTAGGGGCGCAGCAGTCATTGACGATATTTGACTAACAACGAATACTGGCTTACTGGTAATTATACTGCGATCTCTCTGATCCCGGGGAAAGTTTACTACATTCTGTAACTTTCAATAGACTTTACTAGACTGGAAAGTGCATGATAACACTTTATAACTGGCAGTGCGCATGGAGACTAACCTATTAGGCATCATGGCTTGAAGAGCTCATAGTTTAGGTTGCCATGCTAAGAAGGGTAAGTCTCAACTCAAACATGAATGCGCAGGCTTACTCACCAAGTCGTCCTGGCTAGAATGAGGGTTTGAGGTAAAGGTGGGATCAGGTTTAGGTTCCCAATTCAGGAAACAACCCGATGTAAGGAAGGTGGGCGGGCTTAGGTTTCCTTTTCAGGAAACAACCCAAGGTAGGTAAGTAGGTAGGCGGGCTTAGGTTCCCTTCTCAGGAAACAACCCATGAAAGATGGGAGGGCAGGCTTAGGCTCCCTTCTCAGGAAGCAACCCTTTCGAGGTAAGGAGAGGGAGTACCAGGCTGGCCCGGCCCGAAGGCAGAGCCCCTGACAACTGACTAGCTGATTTTTTTTTTTTTTTTTTGTCTGGCGAGCCCCCAAATCCCGCTAAGTCCAGCGTATACCCCGTCTCAGTCTATGGGTACTCCGGCATGCATTAGTAACTAGTTATATCGCAAGGAGGGATTGAGTTGCGTCTCAAGGCTAAGCCTTATACGCCTTAGGTAACGTGCAGGTATTAGGAGGTCGCGGGCCTCATGGGCTGAGCAGGGTTGTCTGGAGGCATGGCTGCGATTGTGGCCATGCTCTCACCCCCAAAGAGAGCAAGAGATAGATAAGGGCACAGAAAAACCAGTACAAATAGAGTAGAGTACTGGGAAAAGCTGTGCGACAGGGCGCGCAGGGAATAAACCACAATAATTAATGTTAGGACATAGAGAAAGTAGGATATTTAGTTAACAATTCGTTTCCGAATTTGTTAAGAAAGATGTGTTTCGGGGAATTGTGACGTCTCATTGGCTGGCGGCCACAGCCAATGAGAAGAGGGCGCTGCTCAGAGAGCTTTGTGCTAGGAGCCTGAGCGCTCCTAGCGGCCATTGCCCACACTCCCGAGCGCAAGCAAGCTCACGCTCTGCAGTGTCGGCAACAGGAATAATTTTCGGTTTGTCGGCCATGGCCAGAGGCCACCCCAGGCTGAGTGACTCGTCTGTTCGCCGTCGCCGTCTTCCTTCATCAGTGTTGGCAGTTGTACCTTTCATGTCAGGGTGGAGGGAGGGGCACCACTCCCTATAGTACCTCCAAAATCTTCGGGCTGGTTTTACTGACTTGCTGGGCGCAGCGCGCGCTTTATATACCCCTGAGGGGGGTTGAAAGTACCGTTATCAAAATGGCCGCCGGGCCGCTCGAGGCTGTCTGCATCTACAGGTGCGCCACACTTGCACAACACAAATACTCTCTCGTGGCTCAAAGTTACTCTGTTACACAACTAAACTTCCCAACTTGAATTATAAATGCTTGTATTGCAGTTTAACCATAGAGGTAAAGTAGAGGGAACATGACATCATGAAAGTGTGTCCAACATGGTCTCGAGAGTTTGGTGTCGTTTATTTATGTTTTATCGGCGTAAAAATGCAGTCCTGTTGTTTGAAACTCATGACGTACCTTCCAGAATATATATTTAGTCACGTGGTGTCACCAAGATCTCGGTTCAAAACCTTATAATAAGTATGTAGCTAATATTTACTTTTTACTAAAAACAGCTGGGTTAAGGAAAACAGTAACGTGGCAAACATTGTTTACATTTGTCATTCTGAAATTTCTGCGCAATTATACTATGCGATAATCTGGTAGTATGCTCTCCTTAGTTCATATATTCATAAGGTACCAAAATAACCCAACATAGTTGTGATTGCTAAGCAATTATTATCTTTTTTCTCAATGTTATTTCAAACCTCCCGTGCATATTTCACTAAAGTCACGTGACACATGTTGAACACACAATTCGTATGCAGCTGTATAGAGGATACTCCCTCTGCCCTATATTTACTCTAAGAGTTTAACACTATAAGTAACACACAAGAACAGTTGAATAATTATAAAACACATTTTAAGCAACAACAAACAAGTACAATTGATATTTACATGTGTATTTCCCACACGATCGCCGTTTTAGTGCACTTAACAGAGTCTTTGCATGGGATTGGCACTACTGATAGGCGCTCGGCCATATTTTGTAAACAAACACTGGTACAGGTTAACAAATGTTGCAAATGCAGTTATACATGGAAAATAAACATTGTAGAAGCACTCAGACGTAAGTAAATACTGTTTTACAAATAAATCTTCGTCTTCATAACTTTACATGCTTACATATTATCCTTACATAAAAACAAACGGCAATACGGCGATCGGCAAAGGTGCGGGTGAATACTGCTGCTCTTAAGCCTAAATGGCAAAGTGTTAAAAATCGGGGGCGAGCGTTAACGTAATTTATAAGTGGACGTGACGGAGTTGCGTCAAGCTAAGATTGCTGTTGCAACTCGTAAACATTAATTTTGTAGCAATGGTTATGGTAAACGATGAAAAATTTATTATTTGACAAATTTACTTGCATCATTCTTCCTTGGTTGCATAATAGAATTTTGCGAACTTCAATAAAATTTTCAAGTACTTCAAAAAATTTTAAGCACTTTCAAGGCCTCAAAAATTAAAAAATTTTTTTCAAGCACTTTTTAAGGTTTTTTAAAAGCGTACAAACTCTGCCTGTGTTCTTTTGAATAGGAGAATGCCTGGATAATTTGTGCACTCTCTAATAAGACAATCTCTACTAATCCGACCAAACTACATCACTTGTGCTACTTTTAATCATAGTTGTTTACTTCCTGCTGTGCCCTCGGCTAATGAGGACTTCTGATAAGCTAGCAATCATTTTTGTCATGCCTTACACACATTCAGTTTGCTGTGATACAGTGGCACGTCTTTGGGATGTGCGTGTGGTCAGCTCTCACTCCACGGTAGCTTGTGGCTGGAGATCACAAGTTTGAACACTAAATGGACAACTTGTGTGGCAGCTAGGAGGGAAGAAGAGGGATTCGCCAGGTTGGGGTTCGAAGTCCGAGCATGATACCTCTATGCGCACTGCATTGTGCTGTTGTTGGGCCATAGAGTAGTGCATATTCATCTGTGTAAATGGACGGGACGGTCATGCGAGCAACAAGGTTTTCATTGTAGTCTGGAATGGTACAACAAAAGGCATTGAAGTCCAGGGTTCACCACTCTTGTAGCAAGAAGAGGACCTGGAGCGGCCTAAGAAAGTCCCATGTCACAACACTGATTCGCACATGGCAGCTGACAGTAGGTTAGGCGTAGACGCTGCCAGTAGGGCTTCACAGCTTCGCCCCCCATAAGGGGTTGAGTGTCATTGCACCCACAGCTGAGGCCATTTATAGCATGGTGGCTACAACTGGTCTGAGTTACAGGGATGCAAAGACGAAATATATGATGCAAAGATAGAGCTAGCTGGATATCATAAATACTTGTGTATAGTGTGCCCTTGTGTATAGTGTGCAGCATGATTTTTGCAACAAGTTACAAGGAAAAAAATTGTAAGTGCCTGCTAGTATCTAAAAAAAATCACGGAAGGACGAGCTGAGCCGATGAAGCAGCACAAGGGAGGCTACGACGGCCAAGGGAGAGGGAAGAAGGAAACGGTGGCTGGCAACAATTAAAAGAGACAGGAAAGATAACATTCACACTGGTTAAGAGTGTGAAGGCAGAGGGGAAGGTGCCGAGCCAGGGGGGGGGAGGCTTGTCTCCCTTCTCTGCAGCTGTCTATAATAGCCTGCCAAGGTCGCTTGCTGTCTGCCAGCCCATGCGCAGCGTGTCGTGCGTGTGTCTTCAGATCAACATTCCCTCTCTCTCTCGTCCTGCTGTGCCAGCCACTTCCAGCGTGTCCCCCCCCCTCCTCCCCACATTCCCCTGAGATACCACCTTTCTCACTCCTGAAATACCCACGGGGGTAGCATGAGGTCTGAATTACGGCGAGGGGAGTGAAGCCAAGAAAGGGGAGAGGTAGCCACCAAATTAGTTAGCCGCCATACTGCTTTAACCTCAATAATACACATCAGACTGGTATATTTTATGGTAAATAAATGTATAATTCTTTTTCATTGATGTTTTAAGTTGAAAACTCTGTATTTTAGCCCTGTTTACACACCTTCTAACTAATATTTCCCTAATTTTTTAATTAGTCGGCCATATTGGTACCAGTTATGTCAAGCGTTTGTTTGGTTACACTCCTGGCGACATTCTCCATCTGGACTCTTCTAAATTCTTTGGAGATACCACCCCTGAGATAACCACCCTTCTCACTCCTGAGATACCTCCTTTCTCACTCCTGAAGTACCACCCTTCTCACTCCTGAGGTACCACCCTTCTCACTCCTGAGGTAATGTGCCATGACAGCAGCAAGCTTGCCTTTTTTATCTCTCTTGGTTTGAGGGGGGGGGGGGGAGTGGGGAAAAAAGTGCAATAGTCTTAAAACTATTTGCAGTATCTTGTAAAAAAATCAGTGTGTGTTAATTTTCCTTTAAAATAAAAAAGAAATTTGCACCATTTTACAAGGTTACAAAAAAATAATATCTGGCAATTGTTAATTAACTTTCCTTCCCTTTTGTGTAGTCCAGCAGTTGTGTGTTGTTCTCAGTTTACTCCTACACCTTTTTATAACATAATTAAATGCTTTGTGCTACAAGAAAGAGACTACTGTAGTATACGCATATAGCAGGCAAGTATAAATACTTTACTGTAGTCTACTATTTGCAGATATGTAATGAAATTTATTTGTGCAGGTGAGCTGTTGTCAGCAGCAAGCACAGGGTTAGAGGGTCACCGTCCACCCAGTGACCGTGAGTGCTCAGTCATATTTCTGCACTACCTACATAGTGGCCTGCTGCGTGTGCGTCTGCAGCAAAGCCCTGCTGGTCGTACTGGCCTTGCCACACCACTGGTAGATGGCATGGTAGTGAGTCGGCGAGTGCTAGGCTCTCTGGTGCGCCAGACTGCTCTCAACATCTGTCGTCGTCGCAGGCTGGATAATGACAGGTAAATAAATGTTCACAACTCTGCAACCATGGCTATACTGTAGTCTAGGTACATTAAGGGCCGTATCTATAAACGGCTTTCGAATGACAACCAACTGCTGTCCCCATAGAGAAAGCATTGGTGAGCAGTTGACTGTCATTCGAAAGCCGTTTATAGATACGGCCCTAAAACTTTGTTAATACTAAATTTAAAGGATCTTAATTGTTGCTGTCTGTAATTATTAGGTCCATATAAACAGGTCCTCAATATTTCTCCTAGCTGTTTACCCTAAAAATATAAACTTTCTTAACACTACACATCGGACTCGCATAGCACGGATTCACTTACCGCGAATTCACACAACGCCAGAATAAAAATTACGTATAAAATTCAAATAGCGCGACATAAAACTCGCATAACGAGAGTGGAAAATATGCTTAAATCTGTTGCTGTAAGCTTGCCGTCGCTCGCTCACGTGTGAATACCGCTTGGGCGATTGCAAGACAGGCCAGTGTATCTGGCTTCCCGTCCTGTTACCTATTCAAGGCAGTAAAGCTGAGCATGCGTGCGCATGAAATGCTTACATAATAGTTTTTTATTTAGACAGGGTGAATATCTCACGTAAGCAGATATTTTTCTGATCATTTGTTGTGATAGTTAGTTACCTTTAACTGTGTTACTGATAGTTGACGTTTATTTATTGTGAACATGAAACGTGCAAAAGAAGTGCCGACTGATAAAGTAGTAGCAAAAAAGGAAGACAGTTTCATTAGAAACAAAATTAGAAGTTATTCAGCGCTCTGAAAACCATGAAGTGAACACTGTAATCGACAGTGCCTAGAGTCTGTGAATTGTCGATCGGTGCCCAGTCGTTGCCATTCTGCCATCTGATTGGAGAATGTGACCATGACGTCCGTGTCACTGCCGTATTGTTGTTGGGGACAACTACCAGTATGTTTTCATTAGCCATTTATATGTGCCACAAAAATTACGAGTCACTGTATAATAAAAAGTTTTTATTTGCGGTCACTGCAATTTGTATTGAACTTATTTATTTTGCAATTAAAAAAAGATAAAGACGAACTGCGATTGAGCTGCCATCTGTTATGTATTGTCAGAACTAGACTATAACAGCAAAGCAAGGACTCTCATTGTAGCATGCAGCAAGAAAAAGAACGATGCCGACCTGACAAAGACACGACAGTGACAATTGCACCGTTTCATGTAGCAGGGTCTTTAGTGGTGTTTGGAAGAAGTTTTGTCCTTCCTTTAGAGAAGAATTTTGTGTTTTTTAGCCTGTTGAGAAACAGATGGAAGTAGCAGCAAAGAAAGTAGTTGAAAAAAAAAGATTGATTTCAGATGCTTAACGCAACAGATGTCAACAAACTGATCACTTTACATGATGCGAAACTCACTGCAGAAGATCTCATTGAACAGGATGAGATGAGACGTACAGAGATGAAAATTTGTGACGATACTGCCGTTAAAGCCAAACGAGAACTGACAGCAAAATACTGACTATATTTTTTTTAGCAAAATAACCGAAGCATACGTAATTTTAGAAGATAAAGAGCCCGATAAAAAATAAGTTCTACCTTCAAAACAAAATTGGCAAGACATGTTAGTGTACCGAGACATGTACGACAAGAAAAAAGAAGTGCTAAAAACAAACTCGACTAGAAAGTTGTTTTCCGCCTGTTCTTCACTTCACGCAGTAGGCCTTAGTGAACTAAGCTATGGCGGCAGACGTGGCAAGCGAAGAAAATGCTTACATGCCAGCTACCCCACCTCTCTCTCTCTCTCTCCCTCTCTCTCTCTCTCTTTCTCTCTCTCTCAAGGATGTTGACACAACACCCACTGTGCAGGAGAGTGAGCACCTTGATAACGTGCCCTTGGTGGAAAAACTAACTTAGTTTCGTGCACGTCAGATGTGACTGGCTTACGTTCACTGTTTTGTTTCTGATTTGCAAATGTTTTTAAACTCTGTAGGTTTTACTATTTCATTTGTTTATATATATATATATATATATATATATATATATATATACATACACACACACACACACACACGCGCGCGCATGCACGCTACTGTATTTAATTTCTCATTTCACCCCTAAGAACTTCGTATCAAATGGGTTTGTATTATTTAATATTTTACTGTATGTGGAGGACAGGGCATAAGAGAGGCTGTTGCAGACTACTACACTCACTTTGTGCGTACAAACTTGTGATGATTTTCTTACACTAGACTAGCAAAATGATTATGTTCCAGACAGCAATTTTTCTCAGTGCGCTGAGTATTTGTCAAATAACGTGAATCAAATTTTTTTGCACTGTTGTTGTGAATTGTCATACAGCAATAGTGGCTAAATTATAAGGGTGTGCGAATATTCTAAATTTCAAATATTTTTAGAATAGTATATCTGTACTATTCGTTTTTGAAAAAATAATACCAGATTCCCAAATTTCAAAGCATTCAAGCAATTTCGAATAGTGAATTTTAAACAATTTCTTAAAATAAATTGAGCAGAGCAAGGTTATTTCGACTTACAAGCATAACATAATTTAACGGGTTTTCCCTTTTTTCGTTAATATTTAAAGGTTAAAATAAATATACAGGAAATAACTGACATTCATGGCCATAGATATACTCGCGCAGATCATTGTATACTTGGCACTCAAAGCATAGCGATACACGCTAACGAAACATCTCGATAGACACAAGATGGCTGCAATGGTGGTCACGTCTACGGTCTAAGACCGTGATTACCATGATCGCAGCAGCGAAAGTTTGACGTCTATCTAGTTACCGTGCATGTCTATGAAAAGGTGTTTAACGCTGTTTGTTTGCGTAAATGCAGTGTCGTTTATTTACATAAAATGTTTGCTGTGGGGAAGTTAATAATTGTTATTTTCGTTAAGTAAAGAAATGGAAAATATTGTGAGTCCTTAAAGATGTCGCGAAGAATGGGAACACGAATTAAAATGGCTAAATCGTGGGGAAATATCATTTTCATCTGTTTGTGTAGTCTGCAATTCTGAATTTAACGAGAGCAAAGTGTTGATCAAAGATATTCGTTGGGATGAAATTACGAAGGTTTATACTACAACTTTATGCTTCACTAATATTGTGACCTTGAAACATTTGTGCAAGCGCGAAGTAGTTAATATGAGTGTACTGTGGTTGAACATTTTCAGAATTTTTGTACAACCATTCTACAAATATTTCCAAATGTGAAACAAACAGGATGTTTCACTGTTATTTTTACAAAATTAGTTTGAAAAATTACTAGGCCCTGAAAACATTAGCATTACAATATTTACTACATGCAATAATATAATTTATTCGTAACACAGTAGAATTCCGCTCACGGTTCCTAGAAAAACTGACCAATGAACGGAAAGGTTGCAATAGAGAATTTGGTCCATTTTGGGCCAACTTTGACCCCCCATACCCAAATACATAAAAAAATCGCCATTGTTCACATAGAGTTCCTATTCAAATCATATATGGTGTAAAATACAAGTAAAATTAATATTACAGTGTTTAAATAGCCAGATGTCTCCCGAAAAAATTGATACCCCAGAAAGCCATATAGGAGCTCCCCTTGACCAAAAAAAAAACCGTATCCACATGTGAGCAAGATCACATTAACGAATCACAAGACAAAGGCCCGGGACCTGGACGGCAACAGATGCACGCGCAGATGCTATCAGGTGGTGCGGTAGTTTACCGGTTATGGCTAGGGGACAGTCGATGGAGGGGGTGGTATCTATTTTTAGTCGTCGTATGCCTGCCTGCTTGCAGTACAGCCCTCGCCAAGATAAATGTGACACATAGCGCCAACAAAGTATAATATGTAGATGTATTTTTCAACTCATTTTACTCAAATTTTCAACTTTTTAGACTACAATTTTTCACAGTTTCTCAAAATAGGGTCGTATAAACGGAAAGGACGCATCAGAGGGGGGTCGCATCAGCAGGATTTTACTGTATTGTAATAATTTACTACATATTAATTTAGCTTTTAAATTTCTGTACTTAAATTCTTCTAAAAATATTACAGAAAAGTACTTTTTCTTTTTATCTTTGTACTTGTAGAGAAGAAGTCAACTAGATCAGCTGGGCCATCTGTAGTAAGCACTTGTTTACAAAAACAATTTTTGATTTCTTATAAACGTAATAAAATAAGAAAATTGAGAATGAAAAGCAGTATACTTCTGTACGAACAGGTACAAAGTAACAAAAACATATAAGTTCAGTTTTAATTTGTTAGAGTCATTATATTTTTCTGTCAAGAATTCAGAATATGCATGCTTTCTCTTACGAGTGTTCAGAAATACTGTGTTTTGTTTGCACCACACAGTTGTTAATTGCCCAAACATTGCCCACCAAATTCAATTTATGGGCCCCAGCACTGAGTATGCACTAGTTCCTCTGGAACCAAAATTCTTATTGCACTGATACAATTTCCCATGTACCTAGCTGAACCAGAAGTAATAGAGACAATGTTCCCATACTGAATGTTTAACTTCTGAACCACACCAACAATTATTTGAGAACATTCGGTGAAGTTGGCATTTTTTACAATTTTCACTCCACCAACATACATTTTTTAAACTAAATGATCTCCACAACCTAGTACTTTAATTATAACAATTCTCAGTTGGGTAGAAACTGTTTTAAGAAAACAGGTTATGCCGCAGCTCGTAATATATGGCGAAAAACACACAACCTGCCATGTTTTAGTCTAGGCAATCTCAGACAACAGATAAAAAATACTTACATAACCTAAAAATGCTACACACTGCAAGAGGTTAAGCGAAAACAATTAATTTGGTTGTATAAATGCCTTGTATATACTTGTTCATCCATTCTTGAAGCTTGGGATTATCAAGTTTTCCTAGTGGAATATTAGAACAATGTACCAGTTCCGGTAGTGATTCGACCTATCTCACATTGCAGAATTTTTTAAAATTACCTTAAACTCTGACTTAACATGTTCGAGGATTTATCTTTTGGGGGGGGGGGGAGCAGCGCCCATGCCAAGCCAGCCAGCCTATTTTCTCTTCCCTCCGCTAATATGAACCCTATCAATAATTGAGTGAAGTTACTTTTTCTTTATTGGTTTAATGCAGTATGTGCTTAAAACCATTAACATGACTCATAATTTGCTTGAACAGTATGTTACTGTGTTTTGTAAAATGTGCATTTCACATCACAGGAGAGCATGTTTTCTCTACCATGGGTATATCAAACTTTTAAAATAAATTATACGTTAGTGTATTGCTTACTCCTGGAAGTCCTAATTTATTTTTACGCACTGTACTGGCTGTGAAAGTGATTACTTGCAACCACAGTCAAACCTCTTTAATGAAACCTGAAGGGACCAAAATTTAGACTGTTTGTAATAATGAGGTTTATATTAACAGGTGTTCACTAAAACCTTAAAAAGTTTCTAAAATTTGGGTCACACTGTTTATCCCCGCTAATCAAATAGTATTTTCACCACAATGACATCCTTTTACTTGAGAACTTGATATTGCATGGTTTAATGCATAAACCAATTTTTATTAAAAATTAAAGTAATTATTTAATTTCTTGTCCCATTCCAAGGTGAATAAAAATCACATTGTATTAATGATAACTTTGTATTAACAGGGTTTGTTTTAACGAGGTTCCACTGCACTTATACATGTAATTTTTGAGGATTTTAGGTTTTTGGCTGGTTGAATGTTGGTACTATATGCTATTGTGATGTGCACTGGCACGTAGCCCATACTTGGTTTCTTAACATATAGTAATTTCAATTTTTTTTGTCTCCCTTAATATTTTTTGTTTGTTTGTAACAATTTAATCATGCTAACTTAATCAAACGTAAGGATATATACAGCGGGATCCAACATATTAATTGGGGATGCTAGAAGAGAAATTAACGTTAAAATTTGATACAAAATTTAAATTTAAGTGCTAAGGCAAGTTTAAAAGAAGTAAATTTTATGTGATTTATATCGTGTTTGGACTCATTTTAAAGATAACTTAATTTTGAACAACTTTTCTAAGTAACTGTTTCTTGTATTTTGCTTCATTTGGATTTTGAAAATTTCAAGTAGGCTCTGAGCTAGCCTCCTGTGGGATATGATTCATCTGGCAGGCAGGTCAGGTTTTTCCTAAGGAATCACCTGCCAATGTTTGTCCGTGTTATTCAGACTCATCCTGTATAGTGAGTCTTGGGATGATCATCTGTTGCGTGTCAAGAAGCTGTTGGGGAGATTGCGAGGTGCAGGCCTGACAGTAAATCCGAAAAAATTGGCGATAGGGAAAGAGTCAGTAAAATTTCTGGGATAACTTTTGTCAGGAGGAATGCTTTTGGTAAACCGGAAAAGATAAAGCCTATACTAGAATTTCAGAGACATAAGACCATCAAGTGCATCGAGAAGTTTTTAGGGATGGTGGGATTTTGTACGCGGTTTATTCCAAATTTGTCTATAATAAGTAAACCTCTAAATAGGTTAAAGAGAAAAGGGACGACATATGAAAATGGGGAATAAAGCAGGAGGAGGCATTCAAATCGCTGAAGGGTCTTTTGTGTTAGAACCGGTGTTGGTAACCAATTTTAATAAAATATTTTCTTTGCATGTCGATGCCTCTGCGTTAGCCTTGGGAGCTGTTCTGAACTTAAAGAATGAAGAGAATGGGCAGTTACAGCCGGTAGCTTATGCGAGTAGAGTCTTAAGTGATTCTCAAAAGAAGTTAAGTGCTCATGAGAAAGAATGTTTGAGGTGTCTTTTTGGCAAGGAGCAGTTTCAGAGTTTTTTTAGAAGGCACAGAATTTTATTTATTTATGGATAATCAAGCTCTTATGTGGATACGTGGGCAGCCTCAACAGCTGAGAAAACTAGGGCGACAGGTTTTGCACCTAAACAGGTTTCAATATAAGATCCACCATGTTATTGGTAAAGAAAATGTGGTTGCTGACACCTAATACAGAATGTATGAGGGGGAGAATTTTGACATTGCAGAAAAGTCGTAGGAAGTAGTCAACACTATTCTGTTCTGAATCCTTTATTGCTATTAAGAAACATCTTGAGGATAATTATTTTTGTAAAAGGATTGTTAGAGACATTCAGCGAGGGCACGGAGGTTCATTCATAAGGGATGAAGGCATTTTACTTCAGGCCTGATCGAAGCATGAAACCTAGGGTGCTGGTACCGAAGGGAGTTAGGAGTATGATACTTCAGTATTATCATGACCTGCCGGGAGGAGGCCATTAAGGTATTAGAAAAACCAAATAAAAGATTAAAAGGGAATTCCACTGGGAAGATATGAGTAAGAAGATTGCAGAATATGTCAGAATGCGTGAAAAGTGTCAGAAATTTAAGGCGCCACAGAATACGAGGCTGGGCATATACTCGGCAGAGTTGCAGATGGTGCCGTGAGCAAAAATCCATGTGGACATCTTTGGTCCTTTGATTAGATGTTTGAAGGGTAATATTGCTATTCCAATTATTTTAGATATCTTTACGAAATTTGTTTTTCTCCTCCCGAGAAGGAGTCTTAAGTCATCAGCAGTAGTTAGTATGCTTGAGAATATGATCTGGGAGGTCTTTGGAGCCCCTGGTGAAATTGTTACTGACAACACCACGTATTTCTCTAGTGAAAGGTTCAAGCAAATATGTTTTGAATGGGGCCTCACACATTTATTTAGTAGCCCATACTTCCCTCAGGTAAATATGGTAGAATGGGTCAGCAGAAATTTGAAGGCTAGTCTGGCGATATTTAGCCATCCTGTGCATACCTTGTTGGACCAAGAGATTGCATAGATAAACTTGGGGTTTAATTATACCCTTCATGAATCTACAGGGGAGATACCGAGTGTTATTTTTTGGGAAGATGCTTGACGCACTGGTTGTGCCCGTCCAAGGCACTAGTTAACCAAACTACGATCTATCAGACCTACGCTTGAAAGCCTGGTCTAATCGGGCTAATTCCGGGGTGTGCATAGGTACAACTATTTCAAGGGAGTACACAAAAGACCACAGACAAACACACACATTAAATACGAGTGGGAATGACAACATCTACTAGAAACAAACGTAATCGTGGCATGGTTTCGACATATATATTAACGTCAGTGTGCACTGATGACAAATGTTACAAATTGCACAAAATCGTTATTAAAACACAAGCAAAACGGGCTCAAAGCCCTTAACAAATAAATGAGGGCTCGTAAACCTTATCCAAAAAAAAAACACCGGAAGGAGTATAATACAGTTCAAATGGAAAATTCAATACCTCGACTCTCGTTTCTCGCCCACCACATCAACGTCCGCTCGGCCAATTAGAATAATAGAAAAGTGAAGAAGTAAGCAAAAACTAAACACACATGCAAATATTAAGCACAAAACCAACAAAGGGTAGACATGCGAATTATCTAACTGTAACGCGGAAGAACGACCCTAAAGTAAACACCAAAGCAAAATGATCGGGCGGGCGTTGAGGTGATGGCGAAAAAGGCACAACCTACTACTCGAAGCGCTGGGGAAAGAGTGACGAGCACAAGATGGTGAGGTGCTAAGGCAGAAGCGAGAAAGGGGGAAGGGAAGGCTGGCCAAAGATGGGGACACGAAGACTACGGAAGACACCCGAGCTCCAATGAAGCGGCGAGGCATGCACACTACTCAGATCAAGACGTCACAGAGCGAGACCGGCGGCTGACGTCACATCCTTGACGTAGGATTTGAACAAGTCCAGAGGCATACAGTAGCAGGAACCGGAGATCAGTCTCTAGTACTTCAAGGAAGGTGCTGTCCCAGCACACCGTTGTTGAATACTTGGGGCCTTCCATCTCTCAATTCTCCACTCTCTGGCAAGCAAAGAGAAGTTGTTCTTACTCGAGTGAGAGAATGTTTGAAAGAAGCCCAGCGAGTGGTGGCGATTAGTACAATGCTAGGAGGTTTGCAAATCCCTTTAAAATCGGAGATAAAGTCTTATGTAGGAGTTTCAAATATCAGACTTGGCTCATAGGGTTGCCCTAATCTTTATCCGCGTTACAAGGAGCCCTATATTATTGTGTGCTCCCTTGGTTTGAATACCTGGAGCCTACGGCTTGTCGTGGAGCCTCATGTGTTGAGAAAGGCTCACGTCAGCCATTAAAAATTTTATAGAGATAAGATTAAGACTATTGTTAGCGGCCTAAATTTTATAGCCAACCAGCTATTGAATTTTAATGGCTATTTAGGTATTAGTTTCAAGTATATGGTTCAGAGCTCTGTGATATTTTGAGATTTTATTTTGGTTTAATGTCTAAGAATATACGTATGTATTATTGGTTAAATCGTTTAATGGAAATTAGAAAAGGTGCTATGGGATTGTTGTAGCCCCTTTTTGATATATTGGTTTGGAAAACATGTTTGTCAGGTGCTACAACCTTGTGATACTAACTTAGGTTTAAGTAGGGCAATGTGTATTTGTTTTATGGGGGTAATATTGATGACTTTTTTTTTTTTTTTGTGAAATTGAACTTAAAATGTGGTTAGGGGCTTTGTACCTTTCATATGGATATTCTTTATTATTAGCAATATTTTTTTACTGATTTTGTATATTGAGTAAAGGTAATTTTTGTCTCATTATTGTATGATTAGTGTAACTATTCTGTAATAATTTATTGATGGTGTTATTTTATGTTTTTGATGACTTGCTGAATGACTGGGTGTAGTACATGTGTCCTGGGTGAGGGAGACTTTTAGGGTGGGGGAATTGAGCAGGGCAGAACCGGGAACTCTCCTGCTAGAAGTGCTTAGGCGATCCTGGGGTTGACAGGGTGGATTTTAGTTAGGGAATAGGGAATATTTCTCCAGTGTCTCTCTCTCTCTCTGTCTCTCTCTCTCTATCTCTCTCTCTCTCTATCTCTCTCTCTCTCTCTCTCTCTCTCTCTCTCTCTCTCTCTCTCTCTCTCTCTCTGTCTCTCTCTCTCTCTCTCTCTCTCTCTCTCTCTCTCTCATATGTGGATGGGCCGGGTACTTGAGGCTCAGCCAAGCGACTAAAACAAACTACCTTCAAAACTGTGTTGCAACTAGAAACAGAATATTCGTGAAGCACCCTGGGATCCTAGTGTCAATGCTGACGCCGGTCGTTTTCAATCAAATAAAAAACAGATTTACTCCAAATTACATCACAAAGTTACTGCCAACAGTTTTTTTTATTAGGAACAGTGGGAGGGGTGAAAAATGGCCAAATACCTTACAACCCCCTAGGAAGTTTTGACAAAACAGAGCTTGGCAGACCTTACTTATTTATGGTAAAAGATAAATTCCCGCCGGTGATGTCAGCATCAAACTTAGAAGCCTGCATACAGTTCTGTATGGACCGGTCCTTAGGTTCGTCCCTGGATGATCCTCGTAGTGAGGCTTGGCTCACTTAAAAAAAGAAGAAGAAGAAGATATTTCAAACTACCATCTATGGCCAACCTCAATGCATAAACATACAGGTACCAGAATCCTGTAAGTTCTCACAATCAGCCTGCCACAAATCGCAAACATTTATGTGCTGGAAAGTTCCAAAGTATATCCATTTGAATTACCAATTGTTATCAGGGCTGCACATACCCATACTGATAAACACAAACCACAATTGTTACCAAGGTTCATCACCCTTTCCAAAAAAAATTGCTTTTGCTTGTTGCTGACTGCCAAACATCAAATACCTCAGGACCTCAACTCTGCACTGTGTAGCCATACAAATTTACAAACCCTCACATCCACTCTCTCTCTACTGCACTACCATACTGCTGCCTATAATGTGTCCCCTTCTCCTCGGGCCACACCCACCTCTGCATCCCAACACTTAAATGGTCTTAATAAATAAGAATTATAGACACCCTTTATCACCCCCTCATCAGCTATCTAGGCCAACTCACAGATGTTAGGTCCGACTGACCTAGAAATTATAAAGGGGTCCATCATACAACAGGAACAGTTTTTTCATCTCCTTACTGACAAACTGGCTGCGTGCCGCAAGCCGCAGCAAAACCTTATCGCCTACTCTAAAGTTCGCCCGCGTCAGAGCCTACTACTCCTCTCCACCTCTGCCTTCAACTTATCCCTTACTCTCTCCAGCCTCTCATTCTTCGTCAGGGCCGTTCCAAGTGCGAACTCTAAACTGGCGACCAGCGGTTCTCTCAGGACCCTTCCTTCTGCCAACTCTATGGGGGCGAATCCCGTGTTGCTATGCACGTGCATGTTAAGGAACTCATTGACCAGTGGAATGGCCTCCGCCCAGCTGCTGTGCTTCTTGTGGCAGTATGTACGCAGCAAACGACCAATCTCGTGCATGCAGCGTTCCACAGGATTGCCTTGTGGGTGTCTTACTTGCAAACATTTTGTCCGGCATACTGTACTCTTACGCAAGCCAGAGCTCACAGCTATGTAATAACCATTTGAGGCATTACATTTTAAGGTCATTAGCAGTTGGTTGATAGTTGGCAATGATTCTTGGAAACTTAATCATTCTAGAAGAATATACAAACCTACATGTGTATCCTAACCTACAATAGTATGATTAATAACCTGTAAAAATTTGTGACATGAACCAGAATATATGTAACAAATCCTTCAATGACATGTTACATGACAGGAATAATTTATTTATGTATTACCTACTAATTAAGGTAAATTTCCAGCAAAAGTTTATAACTAAGTATGTAGAATTATGTATGAAAATATGGGACAGACATGTAACATAACCTAGAAAAATATTTCTCGTAGATATTTTTTGCACAGAATAAATAAAAAAACTAATGCAACATAAACAACTACACAACTGTTTGTGGGCACTTCCAGTAGACCTTCAATTTTTTTTAGCTCTAGGGACAGTATTTTTATTTAAAGGAAATCTCCTAAAACATTCTTTGTCATCCATTTGCAGGTTATTTGGGTATTTCCGAAATAATCTTCCCCTCTTTATGAAACCTACTTTCTCTTCACCAGCATCTTGAAATAAAAATATGTAAATCATTTCCTATCATCATCCAAACAAATAAACAATTATTTTTTTCGTACATGCACGCACGTCTGTTGTCAATTATTACACAGACTTGCTTGTTTTCAATGTCCTGATTATATAGGAAATCGGTACTTCTTCTTGTGTTAAACTTAAACAATTGTTACCAACTTTTAACCCATTAATTAACTGTAATCAGTACTTGAGAAACAGGGATTGCTGCTAACCATAGGTTAAATTTTAATAAAAAGATAATCTGAACAATATCAGACATTGAGAAACTGGCCTTTAGTGATATGGGTTTGCAGTTGCAATAGGAACCTGTGTACTGTAATATGATACAATCAAGCTTTTATTGTGAAATTTTGCCAGAATTTCTGAAGACACCTTGAAATTTTCACTGGTCACTGACAGTGACTGCACAAGAGTTACAGGATATAATGACAAGGATGGTTTAAAATAAAGAAACTGTTCATTATTTAACAAATCTGTTTTTTTTTTTTATAACTAATGAGAGAATTAAGCTGCAGAAATTTAACCATTCTTCGAGATCAGCTGTGAAGCATGCAAGTTGAATTGCTGAAAGTTTCATTCTAGTGGACTGGTGTTTCACACTGGGCTTACTGCATGTAGATCATGACAGAGTGAACAACTGCCATTATTTGGTTATAAATATCATCCAATTGGTTCAGGTGACTCTGATGCTCCACCACATTAAAACTGTCATCCGAGCTAACCTTTGTGGTCATGACATGTAGTTTTAAATACAGGGCATTGTGTAGTGTCTGTTTAGATCTGCTAAATGTGCCACTCATTGATGCGTGATTTCCGCTCCGGCAAATCTTAATTTTGCCGCCTAAATAATGTAATATAGTATGTTGTGCAATAGCAAACTGTCACAACACAGACGTTGTGGGTTTAAATTACAGACGAACTTTGGTATGAACTTGAGAAATTTCTCGCTGAATCCCCATACAAAGGAGAAAAAAAGAAGAAAGAAATAACAGAAAAGTTACAATAAATGCTGTAACAACTTGCCACACGCCTATTTATCTTGTGTACATGTGCAGTACCTAAAAACAGTACAGGTGGTGTAGAAGAAATACTCTTGTGCATTGTGTTACACTGCCAAAATATGACAATAGGTTACAGTTCGCTGTCAGCGAGAGAGATTACTGAACTGCGGCAGCTATTTAATAGCGAGCGTGGCCACTGCTCGTGCTCGTTTCTTTACTTGTATTTAGGCTTATTATTCACTGCGTCAGTTTTGAAAGCGCAATGGCATCTCTAGTAGCCATGTTATTCTTTATTTCCTTATGTCCTCTTTCAATGGAGGCAAGAAAATGTGGTAAAACATTTCACATCCTATTTATGTAATTGGGAGAAAACTTATCTAGGGGTACAACCACATATATAACAAATTCCTATGTGGCACTATTCAAAATATGCTTCCTGGTTCTGAAATTTCTATTGTTAAATAGTCGTAGCAAAGAAAAAAAAACACTCACTAATACCAAGAAGCAAAAATTTGTTTGTACGACAGAGTTTTCCATACGAATCGATAAGACCAATTTCGACCTCTACCCTCCAAATATATAAATTAGTGACAGTAGCCCTAACAGAAATGTAAAACTTTTATCACATATTAATTTTGCTAATATGTATTTCAAACAAAACGATACCCTAACTGCATGTGAACAACATTACGTAAATCAAAAATAATGTGAAAACATATACAGCGGCTGTAATGCTAACCATCAGAGCAGTGTACATGATGTCATTGCCCATGTTTATATTTTTAAATGGGAAAATGTTTATATTTATAGTTAATTGTAATTTAACACCTTGACATTTTACTTAAAATGCAGTACTTATTGGTGTAGGTACATTTGTAGTAAGAGTGAAACAATAATAATAAAAAATGCACATTGCCCTATTGAATTTTGTAACTTTCTTTTGGATAAATGAAATATTTCTCATTTCAGCCATTTTACATTTATCAAATGTATTATATTTTAATTGCAAAATTTAACTATAGTCATATTTGATAATTCGTAGGAATGCCTTGTTACGCCATAGAGTTAGGAGGTTAGAGTTGTTTAATAAGTTATCCAAGTGAATTATTCTTGCGTCGACTGTGTGAATTAAAGGAGTGAATTGCATGGATGCCTAAAAAGGATTAATTTTATCATACATAGCTATCATTTAGTGATAGATTGTAACATCGTTCGGTCAGGATGTAGGCAATTGAAGAAACAAAATTAGCTGAAGTGATTTCACCACCTCGTGTAAGCTATGACATTGGAAACTTGGGACAGTGCACTACGCTTGGAGTGGATAAAGCGTGTGCAGATGATTCTCAGAATTTTTACAAATTATGTACTATTCCTGTATATTTTCCGCTTTTCCTGGTCGCTGGACATCCTGTATATAACAATACCGCCAAAACAAGTGCTGAGGCACACTAATACTTAATATGGACCATCAAAAATGCTAAATTCATATTCTATACCATCTTGACTACAACAATTGCGCATTAGGTGAGCCGATCTCCACTTACACTATAAGTCTGTCTCATAAAATAATTCCACTATTTGACAGTTGTGTTGGTATATATTCTTAGAGTTTTTTCCTTTGCACAAGTGATTTTTGCACAAAATTCTTGGCTGAGTCTCAAACTGTGCAATTTATCAAAATTAAAAGTAATTCTTGCAGAAATTGGTACACAGGATAGCCTTCAAAACTGTCAAAAAAAGGAATTCTTACGTGAGACAGACTATACCAACGATGCAAGCAACATTGTACTATATTACATATAAACATAACCTGCCCTATAACACATACATACACTCCAAAACACAGTGCATGGCACAACTCACCACACAGACAGACCAGTCAAGTGACAGAGAGAAAGTGAGCAAGATGGAATCAGATGCTGCTGTGAGGAACATCAGCAGGTCAACCCAGCTCGTACTTCGCATGCCGGTTGCAATAATTCTTAATGAATTTTTGAAATTTTTTCTGTAATTTTCATTATGAAATGCATTACTCAAAGATTGAGCCTGTACAACATGTATTATTTATGCATATTGCTGCTTATACAGGTACAAAACCCGGGACTAAACCCACCATGGATCGAACCCAGATCACGTTGGTGGAAGACACATGGCCCGACCACTTGGCTGCCGTGGCCCCAAAATTGGTGTTAGTCAACTCATTTCACAAATGTTGCTGTTGGGTGTGCAGCCTAACGAGACGAACATTTCACATGTTCTAAGTTTTTAAAATTTTGTAAGTGAATTGTTTTATTTTACAGCTGTGACTTGCCAGTTGAGGGAACAGTTTTGTAATTACAATATGTTACTAATTTCATGCTAATGAACATATTTTTTCAACAAGCTGTAAATTTTATTAAACATGTGCTAACGTGAGAAATTGTTTTAATTTTATACAATTTTTTTAGTGTTACAAAATGTGAAGTCTAATTTAACAAAACATTGATTACAGGGGAGGGGAATCTGCACCTTAAAGGTGCCAGCACACTTGGCGCGGCAGCGTGCGCTGTGCCCTGCCGCTCTTTGCCCACATGTGAAGGAATCCATTTATTTGCATGTAACTGAATCATGGAAAAAAAAGTTGCTGTGCTCCTCCACGCCTAAGTGTGCAGGCACCTTTACATTTTGAAAAACATGGTTCTCTGTATGTATAGTCGCCGTACGGGGGTTTTGCAAAGAGGCGGTTGAGGTTTTGCGTTTAAAAATTCGGTATTTACTTTTATGAGGGCGCCATCCCAACATGCCCGGCTGGGAATGGGTCGAAAGCACAAGTTATCTCAGGGCGGATGGTTCTTTGGCTGATTAATTATGTTACCCCCTGGCGGTGAATTAGAAACAGAAATTCTTATTAATCACGGGACTTCGAGGAGACAAACTGTTCACACAAACTCTAGGAAAAACCTTGGGTTTATTTACGTCGTACTCGTTACAGTTCACACGCACAACAGACACTTTAGTACTTGCCAGTCTTCCGGTTACGGGCCGTGAGCACGTGCCCGTAGCGAAGGTGAAACTTTAAAAAACACAAACAAAAAAAAAACTTTTAAGCAGAATTACGTTAGCCGCCTGAGCTGAGCAGCTCGAGGCGGAGGCAAATCTTACACGGCGCGATCCGCGAGAGGCCCCAGAAGCCCGCGAGACCGCCCGGCGAAAACACACCAAAACTTGAAACTAGCCCACGTGGGTGCTAGTACATAACCACTCGGAGTCGGCCGGTACCGTAAATTTTACATTGAAAATCCTCCACGTGCGGGGCGCGGTGTGGAGGACGGATGACCGGGGCAGTACGTCAAGTTAAAATTATGAGGTTCCGGAGAAAAACAAACAAA